>JASDQU010339004.1:0-12492 GCA_032191745.1 Picea mariana
TAAATAAAGTTGGGGACATCAAGAGATTGAAATGTAAAGAGAGTTCTTACAGAGTTCCTGCAATTCTAGTGGTAACGTGGCTCTGATCTTCTCCAAAGAGTTTGGCTAAACCAAAGTCTGCTATTTTAGGTCTGTATTTGTTATCAAGTAAAATATTGCTTGCTTTAATATCTCTATGGATGATCCGAATCTGAGATTCCTCGTGAAGATAGGCCAGCCCACGTGCAGTTCCAACTATGATTTCATACCTATAAACGGCATTTTGTTCCATCTGCAATTATTGCATCACAGGAAGTAAAAACATTGGCAAGCTACCTTAAAAAACTCGAACAAATCCAGGATCCATTCAGCGATCAAGCAGTTAAAGAGAGAGAAGCTACCGAATAGAATCTTGTCGAGACTGCTGTTCTGGAGGTATTCGTAAACTAGTAGCCTTTCTGAGCTTTTAACGGAGCAACCAAGTAATTTCACTAGATTCCTGTGCTGAACACGACTGATGAGATTTGCTTCATTCAGAAATTCAGTGTCTCCTTGCCTTGAACCTATTTTCAGCCGTTTAATTGCAACCTCTCTTGCATCAGGTAGAACCCCCTACAGCAGGACAATAAACTCCAAAATTATTTCTGTTCTTCAGGGAAAAAGATGAAGGTTCCAAATATATAATTAGACGAAAAGCAATGATATTAAGCGCTAACTTTGTAGACGGATCCAAAACCTCCTTCTCCAAGCTTCTTTTCTTCATTAAAATTGGACGCAGCCTCTCTCAGTATGTCGTACTTGAATATAAGTTCCGGATTAGCTATACTGGGCGATAAGTTAATTTCTCCTCCTTCACCTGAGAAAACATTTATCAGGCGTCTATTTATTTTGCGGTAAAGAAATGGATGAGCAGTTCACAAAACACAAGATTATAGGCGCACACTAGTGATTTAGCAATTTCAGGACCTCTGGTTCGAGAAGTGCGTTCCCAAGGTTTTCGACGAAAATTCCACTTCCAAAGGCATATGACTGCAATTAATCCAACCGTAGCGGCTAGTACGCCCAGAGTTATCTCAAGCACGACCGAACTTTTGCCTCCTGCAAATTTGCTCTTGAAGCCTTAGTAAATTGGCTGTGCCTTGGTAAATTTGCGATGTCTTATTTCAGAAAATGAACAAAACCATTATATCACTTATCATTGTTAAAGAACATACCGGATACCGGAGGACTTTCCCCTGGCAGTTGCGGTGGCGATGGGAGGAGCGGTGGCGGGGTCGGTGGCGGCGACGGGATGATGGAAATATTGAAAAAGTTGCGTATCTCGTAATGCAAATAGCAGTTTGTACTTAGGTAGCGTCCTCCAAGAGATCTAGTTATGCATGTCGAATTGGGACCGGATATCTTCGACCGACCGTGAGCTAAGCACGACCGGCAGTTTGTTTGGGACACATTCCAACACTGGGCTACGCTGTAGATTTCCGGCACATCCGGATCATTGGTTTCAGATTTATCTGTAGCAAAAAGTGTGTGACTCTGCACAGTTTTGTTGATAAGTTTTGAGAGTACTTCCTCTTTAGTATATTCGAACCCTTGCAAGTTGCTTGCCATAATGTTGCAAACTGTTGTAGAATTGCTACTCTCACTATAATCGTTGTAAAAATTATGATTGTCGTAACGCAAGAAACAGCCATCTAGAATGAATCCAGAAGTGCTGTGGCAGATCTGAAGAAGGGTTTTTTTCGCCTCAGATGCCCACCCTTTGCAATCAGCGGAATTTGCATCTCCTCTGCACTGGAGAAGCCCATAAACAGTACTATTGTTGTTTTGCCCCTCAACACGAGTATTTAATCCGCTCGCAGAAGCGTTCCCCACCAATGATTTCAAAACCTGGTTTAGATTGCGCTGGAAATCGCTACCGTCATTATATTCGGTATCCCCACAAACGGGATAAGCTGAACCATTGTACTCAGCTACTAAGAGCTGCAGACGCGTCCATACACAGACGATAAGTAACGGGCAACTGATTAATGTTTTCATCTTCATCGCGGTCGCAGGACAGGGCATGAGCTCTACTAGATCTTTTCTAATTTCGGTTTATATGACCGCCTATTGGTTATTCAAACTGCAGAAAGCCTAGGCCGCCATTATCCCACCAAAAAACTCTAATACCGAGATTCCACAAATAGATCTATCCCTTTATTCTTTTAAGAAGTTCACCCGTTGGCGGTGAGTTTCTCCGGCAGTCCTCCTCCAATAGTACTCGGTTAGGGGGTGGGAAACGGTAGTACTCGGTTGGGGGGTGGGAAACGGGCATGGCAGAGCGCCTCTGGGACGGGTTGGACAAGTGCGGACCCGCAATCTATCATAGAGGAAATGAATCAGGTCATAGAATTAGATTATGAGATTAACAAAAGAACCTCGATGATTCAGGTTATGGTAAGCTTTAATGTCCATAAATATGATATATTTAATAAAACTCCAAGTTTAAAAGGGTCTGGAATAATTTAAATAAAGACTACATTCCAAAAGATCAAGCTAAATTAAGGAAGAAGGTTTAAAAGGTAAAGGAAGCTAGAAATGAAGGAAAATGGACAATAATTAGGAACAAAAAAGCTATTATTAGAGATAGATACCAAAATGACAACCATAAATAACAATTTTGGACACTCTGGATCCTCTTTTGGAATTGTCTTGGTTTTCCATGGTGTTATCTCCTAAAATAGCACTGTCATTTTACCAATTTTTAGGTTATAGGAACATGTCCAAAAATTCATTTCCAAATTTTTTTAGGTGTGTTAGAAGGTCTGCTATTTGGATACAAACTTGGAAAAAACATCAATTTTGGTCTTGGCAATCAAATCTTTAAATCTCAAGTTTCAGTGGTTAAGAGGGGCTAAAAAAATGCTCATTAACCACCGAAAGTCTTGGTTTTCGGTGGTTAAGAGATGAAAATAAAGGGCTTGATAACCACCGAAAACGTTTCTATGCGCAAAAGGAAAAACCCCATGCTTTTGCACAAGCCAGATGTCAAATGGGCGCAATCATTAAGTTATAACCGCCAAAAGTTTATCTAGGTGGTGAGGTATGAAGTTCTTATGGCATCTTATCTGAAGATTTATGCCCTGTTCTCCTTTTAACTACCAATTGTCATTTCAAAATTAAGGCTCGGCAGAAATCCAGAATTCCATGCATGATTTTCAGATAACAGAATTGATTTGTCACATGGGCCTTCATTATCTCCAGTCACGAGGATACAGAATCATTATGACTTCATTTGATTTCTGTTTCAATTTCATTAATATTCAATATTGAATTCGAGAGTCATTGTTATTATCGTGATCCCATGATTTCCTCATGCAAAATCATACTCAGAATCCAAAATACCGTGATTTTTCAAGGTTGCCAAGTGGAATTCGAGTTCAATTGCTGGTTATTGAGTAATTTGTCATCCAATTCAAAGAAAAATCTGAGTCATTGCAATTCCCACGCAAATTAATTCACCGCATATCCATTTTTGAAAGTTACAGCTTTCGGTGGTTAAGGGTCCTAAATTTTGCCCCTCTTAACCACTGAAAGTAGTGCTTTCGGTGATTAAGAGGACTAAATTTTGCCCCTCTTAACCACCGAAAGCCCGCAACTGCCAGAATCACCAAGTTTTTGCCCAAATCGGGATTTTTTGAGTTTGAATGGTATGAAACCTCTTCGAATGGAAATCTGTTGAATTATCAAGTCAAATCCAATGGTTATTTTTGAGGGATAAGGAAAATAAGAGGTGTTTCAATCATTTTCGGTATCTTTCTCAAAGACAAAAAATCAGGATTTTTCCACACTTCAGCAAATTCGAATTTTATCCTTGGAGGACAAAATCAAACAGCCTTGGAAGGCTAGGCTTCACTTCATCAGCACTCTATCACTCTTGAAAATCATTAGATACGGATTGACCTCATCTTGAGGGTCTCTTCCTAGTTTTTTGTAAATATTGTTTACTTTCCATATTTAGAAAATTAGATCCATTAATTTAGGATCTGAAAACTATATTGTAAAGCTATAAAGCTGAAGACAGAAGATGAACAAAGGGTTCGATTTTGGAGACTCTTTCAAACTTTGTACTCAAGCTTCTCATTTTCATATTAAGTAATACAAGCTTCTTTTGCCATTACTTCAGATACCGAAAATACCAAGCAGAATGTCAGTATACTTCAGATTTTGAGCATAAGAGTTATGAGCTTGAAACAGTTTTGGAACAACAACGAGCATATGGGTTCATTTCAGATTCAGGTCAGGATTTTTCAATATTTGCTAAGTCCTCCAGAGATAGGTATGCTTGTGAAATTTATGATCAATTTGTAAATCAAGAAGAGCCTATGAAGAATGAGGACTGCATAAGAGATTACATGTTCTTCGTTGATCCTTTTTCATGTGATGGAAATCCTATGTTGTTATCCTCTTGTGAGCATTATTCTAATAAGGAAATTGTAGTTTTTGATGATCACGAGTTAATCTCAAAAGAACCAGAAGATTATTCATCTTCTGTTAGAGAAATAGTCATCGCTGAGCAAGTGTCTTCTATAGATGAGCAGCATGATTCTTATCTTATTCTTGAGGATCCAGTGGCAACCTTCATGGACTTATATGTTTAGAGAACCTGAAGATTTTAGATTTCCTTAGCTTGCCATTGTTTATGGGTGAGTATGGTTTCTTGGATGAACTCTTATCACTGTTGTTTCATGTCCAACTTCATATGTTGATCAGTGATAAAGATGAGATTGTTTCAGTATTAAAATTGCTTGGATGGTTGTTATCGAAATCATCATTTACCCAACCCAAATGTAGATACGGTTAGAGTAGGGATAGGCAAAGGAATAAGCTCGCCATACGAGCAGTTAGATCTTTTTTAGTTGTTGATTTCATGAATAAGCAGAAGGTTGCATGCAAGTTACAGGTTTGCAGAAGAACAGTTGCATAGGTCAGATGACTCCATGCCCAATGCCAAAGGCAGCCAGATGACTCCATGCCCAATGGAACTACAATTTCAAAGCTATGCAAATATTGTTTTCAGATTTTGGTTGAATAAGCAGAGCAGGCTATTGATTGCATAGGCCACATGACTCCATAGCCCAATCGATAAGGCGACTGGAACTACTTGTTCTTGCAACCTCACTGGGTGGATTCCATCCCCGAGTAGGAGCCAGATGTTATCTCCTAAAATAACACTGTCATTTTACCAATTTTTAGGTGATAGGAACAGGTCCAAAAATTCATTTCCAAATTTTTTTAGGTGTGTTAGAAGGTCTGCTATTTGGATACAAACTTTGAAAAAACATCAATTTTGGTCTTGACAATCAAATCTTTAAATCTTAGGTTTCGGTGGTTAAGAGGGGCTAAAAAAATGCTCATTAACCACCGAAAGTCTTGGTTTTCGGTGGTTAAGAGACGGAAATAAAGGGCCTGATAACCACCGAAAACGTTTCTATGCGCAAAAGGAAAAAGTTCATTCTTTTGCACAAGATAGATGTCAAATGGGCGCAATCATTAAGTTATAACCGCCAAAAGTTTATCTATGTGGTAAGGTGTGAAGTTCTTATGGCATCTTATCTGAAGATTTATGCCCTGTTCACCTTTTAACTACCAATTGTCATTTCAGAATTAAGGCTTGGCAGAAATCCAGAATTCCATGCATGATTTTTAGATAACATAATTGATTTGTCACATGGGCCTTCATTATCTCCAGTCACGAGGATACAGAATCATTATGATTTCATTTGATTTCTGTTTCAATTTCATTAATATTCAATATTGAATTTGAGAGTCATTGTTATTATCATGATCCCATGATTTCCTCATGCAAACTCATACTCAGAATCCAAAATCCCGTGATTTGTCAAGGTTGCCAAGTGGAATTCGAGTTCAATTGTTGGTTATCGAGCCATTTGTCATCCAATTCAAAGAAAAATCCGAGTCATTGCGATTCCCACGCAAATTAATTCGCCGCAGATCCATTTTTGAAAGTTACAGCTTCCAGTGGTTAAGGGGCCTAAATTTTGCCCCTCTTAACCACTGAAAGCAGTGCTTTCAGTGGTTAAGAGGACTAAATTTTTCCCCTCTTAACCACCAAAAGCCTGTAACTGCCAGAATCACTGAGTTTTTGCCTAGATCGGGATTTTTTGAGTTTGAATGGTATGAAACCTCTTCGAATGGAAATTTGTTGAATTATCAAGTCAAATCCAATGGCTATTTTTGAGGGATAAGGAAAAGAAGAGGTGTTTCAATCATATTCGATATCTTTTTCAAAGACAGAAAATCAGGATTTTTGCACACTTCAGCAAATTCGAAATTTATCCTTGGAGGACCAAATCAAACAGCCATGGAAGGCTAGGCTTCACTTCATCAGCACTCTATCACTCTTGAAAATCATTAAATATGGATTGACCTCATCTTGAGGGTCTCTTCCTAGTTTTTTGTAAATATTGTTTACTTTCCGTATTTAAAAAATTAGATCCATTAATTTAGGATCTGAAAACTGTATTGTAAAGCTATAAAGCTGAAGACAAAATATGAACAAAGGGTTCAATTTTGGAGACTCTTTCAGACTTTGTACTCAAGCTTCTCATTGTCATATTAAGTAATACAAGCTTCTTTTGCCATTACTTGTTCAAATTCCTATCTTCTTATCTAGTCTGTACTTGTACTTGAATGTTATATTCATGTTATTCATGTTTGTCTAATGCCTGATAGCTATCATCTTATCTTTGCATTGATGAGTTAGAATTGCAAGTATTGTTTACTTATTGTAATCGACCATTCATATATGTTTATTGTATGATTCTGCTGGTATAGTAAGGATTCTCCACATATCCACTTATTTACAAACTCTCTGAATAGTAGTAGTTGAAAGCCTTGTCAATCTAAGTGTGTTTATGCATGTCTTGAGTGAGTGAGGTTTGATTTAGTCATATGACTTGATCCATTTGAGTAAATCATTGAGATATTAGTTAAGTTACTAGGCATCTCTGAGATACAACCTAAGAGAGTTTCCTAGAGTGATAACACATGGAGTAGAGGGTATATACTCAACTGGATCTCAAGTAACATTGACACTATTCTCTTGGTTGAAACTTGGGAGCATGAAGAATGTAAGGTCCATAATATCAAAGAATTTGCTTTGTGGTCCACATGGAACATGAAGTCCTCCGCTAAAGGAATTGGAAGCATATCATGTTACATAAAAACAAACATCTCTCCTCACATCGCGCTTCATAAGAAATATCTTATCAATTAGTATATATGGATACAGATATTTGATATTAACACTAAAGAAGAGTTATATAGAAATATGTTATTTTGCATCTATTAACTCTACTTTTTATGCAAAAAACAATAACTCTATTTGGAAATAATTTAGATATTTTCAAATTATCCCTATAAGTTGTATGTATCTTAATAATTTCTGATATTATCAAGATTTTAAGGAAACTATCTCTCTCATATTCCAACGATTTTTTTACTTATAAAATCTTTTTTAGGGGGGGGTTATTGTGTCATTTTGAAAACTCCAATCTACCACATATATAACAAAATTATGTCCTCATTTTCTTTATTTTTCAAAATTTAGTATAAGGTTTGTAATATCTATTAGATATACCTTTTTCTTCTTTTTTCTTTTTTTAATGAAGGATTTAACACTTATGTAGATATGGTATTTTAATTTTAATATTTTTAAAGTTTTTTTGTGAATTTAGATTCTAAATTTCTCTCTTTTTTTTTTCTATAACTTTACAAATTTAATCAATGATATGCACATTTCAAAATGCCAAAGCCATTAAATCCAATGTGAAAATATGGTCTACCTTATCATGGCCATAACATAATGAAGTTGAATTGCAATTTTGATTCTAAAGCCTGGTTTAGATAACGGTGGAAATCAACAGCGTCATTCCCATAAATAACCCAAACTGGATTACTTATATTAGCGGATTTGATATGGCTACAAACATCTAAAGAAAATTCAAAGCATGGTTGTTGTTGTGATATTTGATTCATTGGACTCTGATTGATTACCAAAAAAGAAATTCTGATATTTTAATTGATTATTCAATTTTACATGTCAATATTTTAATTAATGGTTGTGGGGCTTGTTGTGACATTTAATTATAGCATTTACCATTATTATAATAAGTATCCATTCAAATACGATTCTAACCACACAACCCAGAGATGATCAATGGTTGACTTTTTTTTTTCATGTTTTAATTGACTATTCAATTTGAGATGTTGATATATTAATTAATGATTGTGGGGCTTGTTGTGACATTTAATTATAACATTTACAATTATTATAATAAGTATCCATTCAAATACAATTCTAACCACACAACCTGGAGATGATCAATGGTTGACTTTTTTTTTCATGTTTTAATTGACTATTCAATTTGAGATGTCGATATTCTAATTAATGGTTGTGGGGCTTGTTGTGACATTTAATTATAACATTTACAATTATTATAATAAGTATCCATTCAAATACTATTCTAACCACACAACCTAGAGATGATCAATGGTTGACTTCTTTTTTCATGTTTTAATCGACTATTCAATTTGAGAATGTCGATATTTTAATCAATGGTTGTGGGGCTTGTTGTGACATTTAATTATAACATTTACAATCATTATAATAAGTATCCATTCAAATACGATTCTAACCACACAACCTGGGGATGATCAATGGTTGACTTTTTTTTTCATGTTTTAATTGACTATTCAATTTGAGATGTCAATATTTTAATTAATGGTTGTGGGGCTTGTTGTGACATTTAATTATAAAATTTACAATTATTATAATAAGTGTCCATTCAAATACGATTCTAACCACACAACCTAGAGATGATCAATGGTTAACTTTTTTTTTCATGTTCGCTGAATTTCTAAATCTGCAATCCAGATAAACTCAGCCCATAACATAGACCAAATCACATAGTGGATTTATGTAGAGATTCACCGAGTTAAATGGCTTTCACTTTGAATAGAGAACGTATTACTTTTGTGTGAGAAAGATTTTGTGAAATTTTAGATTTTAAAATGTAAAAAATAATGGTAATTTTTAATATATATATATATATATATATATATATATATATATATATATATATTTTAATATATTTTTATAAATTTTAATAATATTTTATAAAATGGATTGGATCTTTTTAAGTTGATTTGAAAAATAGTCTTTTTTAGACTCTGGTGTACTAGTAGTTTCTGAGCAACGAGTGACGATAATTGAACAGCGGAGGAAAGACTCAGTTGAGAGAGGAAAGTTATTAAAATAACAACAAAAGGTGAACATTTATGTACCCTTTCAATAATATAAAGCAGAAAAAGTCGACAAACAAAAAGGGGTGTTGTTTCTCAGTCAACAAAGGGTTTGCTACCTTCTCTCCTGCTACCACCGGTCAAAAATTGGATATTTTCACTTTATTAATTAATTTGATTTTGATTATAATTTTTAAAATAACTAAATTTATGGATAGATTATATATATATTTCCAATTTTAAATATATACATATTTGTTTATTTTTTCAGATTCTAAATATATCCATATTTGTTTATGACTATCATTTTCATTAGACTAAATTGATGGATTTTATCTATTTTCCTAATTTTAAGTGTATACAATTTTATGATATAAATTTTTACATATAGTAAATTTTATTTATTTATATCATATATAAATGAATAAATTTTATTTAGAATAAAGAATCATCATATTATTATTATTATTATTTTAAAAACATTAGAAGGGTATCATTTTCTCCTGTTGAGAGTAAGTTATTAATCTATGACCCATATCCATGAGTATTAGTCTAGGGAAACCCCTCTATACTTAAATAATAAGAGTGAAGGGAACTCTAAGTGGATAGTTCATAAGGCACAATACTTGCTAAGGTTTTGCAAATGGGATAGCAAGCTAAGTGGGTTTGATTGTGGGGAAAAATCCACACTTAAGCCCACATGATTCACATCATGAGAATTAATTTAAGAAAAGAGAGGATGAAAACCGACTCCTCAGGCAAGACAACACCTGGAGGTCGGGGAAGCAAAGCCACACTTTGTTCAATTAATCAATGATAAGTATAATACATATATGATGACATATGGTTTGAAATGGTTTAAAACAATTGGAATAAACCTCAAATAATCACCGCAACTAATCTCCATTATTTCTAAGTCTCCCCTTTAATGGAGAAAATATTGGCATCCACACATGACATCTCTCTAAACAGTTCAAATTTGATCTTCCCAAGAGGCTTAGTGAAAATATCAGCAACATTTTCACTAGTATTACAATACATTAAAGTAATGTCATTAGACTACATCTTTTCTCGAACAAAATGGAACTGAGTATCAACATGCTTTGTCCTTGAATGATAAACTGGATTATTTTCTAATTTGATTGAGCTCTGGCTATCACATTTGATTATCGTAGATTTCCTTTTTTCTTCTTCAACATCTTTAAGTAACCTTCTCAACCAAACAACTTCACAAGTTGTTGCACACAATTCTTTATATCCCCTTTTTTCTTCTCCAACATCTTTAAGTAACCTTCTCAACCAAACAACTTCACAATTTGTTGCACACAATTCTTTATATCCTACCTCAGTGGATTAAAAACATACAATAGGTTGCTTCTTACTGCTGCATGAAACAATCCTGAGTCCAATGCCAAAGGCATAACTTGTAGTAGATCTCCAATCATCCGGATTGCCAACCCAATCTGAATCTGAGTAACCTGTCAGCTCAACATCGAATGAATCAGTATATTTAATACCATAATCAATTGTGCCTTTGAGATACCCGAGTACCCCTTTCCCTACATTCCAATGGATTTCTAGAGGTTTAGTCATAAACTGACTTAACACACTAACATACTATGCTATGTCAGGTCTGGTTGTAGTGAGATAGTTCAAGCTTCCCACCATCTGTCTATACATTGTATCATTTACCTCCTTCAAACCATCATCACAGTAAAGTTTTGTGTTCTTCTGCATTGGAACATAAGAAACTTTACACCGATCCAGTTTAAACTTCTTAAGTAATTCTCTGACATATTTACCTTGAGACACAAAGGTTTGATCAACATTTCTCCATACTTCAAGACCTAGGTAGTAATGTAACTCACCAAGATATTTCATTTCAAATACTTGTGACATCTGCTTCTTAAATCCACTAATCATTTTTTTTTGAATTTCATGTAATAATTAAATCATCAACATATAAGGAAATCAATACAACATGTCTCTTATCATCAAACTTGTTATACATATTTGGATCACTTTTGCTCCTCATAAAACCCTACTGAAGAAAGAAGGAATATATCTTCTCATACCATGACCTAGGTGCCTGTTTCAATCCATACAATGCTTTCTTTAATTTACAGACTAAATTTTCCTGACCATTTTTCACAAACCCCCTTGGTTGAGTAAGGTAAACCTCCTCTTTTAACTCGCCAAACTTATTCTTTGAGGACACTTGCTCGCAAGTGATCTGGATTTTTATGATGATAAAACTTTTTCCTTCATTATGATGCGTTAAGTTATATGACAGGATGTTTTACTACTTTGATGTAGACAGGTGCTGCTGACTCAGTTTCATTGAGTGTGCAGGGTTTCGGACCTTGAGGATGCAGAGGCATTGGTGGAACTCCCTTGGACTCCGGATTGAGTCAGGGAGTGGGCTATTTGGGTCGTTTCATTTACGGTGATATTGTTTTGTTTTGATGATATTCTATTGATTTTATGATATGTGGTTGACATGATTTGACATGATGGTTGATGATGCACGCTGACGATAGCTTGCCGACCAAGACTCACATATGGAGTAAAGGGGCCACACATGATTTCCAGAGAGATTGAGGGAGAGGTGTGGACAATAGCCCTGCCACAACCTACTAGCACTCCCGCCGTGGCTCGAAATGTAGGTTAACGATTACCTAGTTCGAGAGGATCCATGATGCCGTGAGGGCAGACTGAGACAGTCGCTCACGATGATCCTAAGGGGCGCGCAATAAGGCAGGGGCCTTATTCCTTAGATCCCTTAGTCTCCCACAAGTTCACCTGGCAGAGTGTTGACTCCAGGGGTTATAGATTTCTACCAATCCGTCAAGTCAGCGAGTGGCACCCTTGGAGCACGTGGTGCATCCTGAAGGGCACGTCACGCAAAGAAATACAAGTCAACGAGTGGCACCCTTGGATCACGTGGTGCATCCTGAAGGGCACATCGCGCAACAAAAGAAAACGAGCCGAGTGGCACCCTTGGAGCACGTAGTGCGTCCTGAAGGGCACGTCGCATTGATGATGATGATGAAACTACCTAGATGACCCTAAGACCCTAACGCCTGATAAAATTCTTAAAACGACTCCCTTAATGAATTGTCGCCTAGTTCAATCTGAACCTAAATTTAAAACACCTCTAAGATAAAATTTTGACTAACCTTAAGAGAGGACTCTCTAAAAATAAAC
>JASDQU010339005.1:463-12501 GCA_032191745.1 Picea mariana
TATGGGGAAGAAGAAAATAATAAAATTGAGGCACGAATGTCAACCCCAACAAAGAAGAGAACATGAACACATGAGGCATAAATAAAGAAAAATATGAAGTATCACAAGAATCCTTCAACCATTACTATTACAGAGGATGATGTCGAGTTGGTCATAGACAAAGTCCAAGATAGAGGAGAGGATGTAGTGCGTGCAACAAAGGCACAAAGGGAAGAAATCATAGAAAATTTAGTATAAGTACATGAAATCTTACAGAGACTACAACTAAATACAGTGCATCATCCAACAGGGCAATAGAAAGAACAAACACATGAAGCATCAGTGTATAAAGAGAAAGAATAGATCGTGAAGACGATAGAAGTGAGCATTGACAGATTCAAAGTCACACAAGAAATGTTGGAGGTGGATGAAAACATAGTGCAGAGACTAGTAAAGGACGTGGAACATCTGGAGTTGGTTCTAGCGAACATACCTACAAAGTAACTATATGGATTACAAGAGAGTGTCATGCAGGAAGTACAATCTAGAGCTAGGGTGGATGCCACCAACCTAGCGCTCGGTCGTGAGGTGAAGGATATTTTGCAAGTGATGTGAGTAGATCATGCTGGAAAAGGAGGAGGAGAAGAAGTGTGTATATAAATTAGACAAGAATCTTACATAGGTATATAGGAGTATACCACACTACGCGCAAGAACATGAGGTTACAATGTAAGAGAAGACAAAACAGAGCACGCAGACCATGGAGAAATACAAACAAGAGATAGTGGATTTAATAGAGAAATTATCTTTGAGCACACCTCCAGAATTACAGGAGAAGAGAGATCAAGAGGCTACTATGCACGTAGAGATTATAGCACAAGAGGTTAAATAAGTGGAAGAATTGTATTATAGGACTACACACATTTGGACCAGCTTGGAAAAGGATGAGAAGATCTAGTAGCTAGAGCAGAGGGAGGAAAAAATGAACGTGGTGGTTCAAGACTTGAAGAAGAGGAAGAATACCATGGTCATATCCCTAATAATGAAGGTCACGTATGAGCTAAAAAACTTGGAGGAAGAAGTAAAGACTATGCAGGAGGAGAAACAAGCAAGGCAAACTTAGTTGGAGCCATTTCAACAACAAGAAAAAGGAATGATAGAGGATCTCCAAACAAAAAAAGGAAATGGGAACAAGTGCTAGCAGAAATCATAGAATTCATAAGAGAGCACATACACACAGGGTTTGATACACTAGCATGGAAGAGCATAGAGGCTAAGGATAAAGCGACAGGATTAGGAAAGAAGTTCCATGCACTGGAGGTAGTACTTTAGAATGTGCACTAAGGCTAAGTGGTGCAGGAGGAGCCACATGTTAGTGTTGGGGGCTTGTTGGAGCAGGACTGTTTGGAGAATAGTGCAGCAAATGAGGAAAAATGGACCAAGAGGGAGAGCATGCCACATTTTGAGGGAAAACAGCGTGCACGATAGGATTTGCAGAAATCCAACGTAAATATGGACAAACCTATCCTAGTTAGGGTTATGTTTTTGGGATGTATTTTAATGGTTTCTAACCCAATTTTGTAATATAAAAAAAGGGTATATGGTATATTAGAGGAGCATCAAAATCATCATAATCATCCAATTGGTAGTTTATGAGTGCGACAAGTTTTTTTTGGAGAACCTATTTTGGAGTCTTTGTGAGTTGAAGTTTGTTTTGAGAGTGTGGAGATCATATGAGGTTGAATTAGTCGAGGGTCAGGTTGTAAGCTTTGGAGCTTGGTGTGATCCTGGTTTTCCTCACTACTATATATTATGATGTAATGTGCACAACACCTTTTTGATGAATAAGAAAAGAAGCAGAAGATCTTTGTGGATGTAGCCCCAAGGGGGGTGAACCATAGTAAAATGATGTGTGCAATGTGTTTTAATGTTTTACTATTTCTACAGTTATGATGAATGGTTAGATAGATGAATGGATGGATTTAATTACAACACACACTAGAATAGATATGAAAAATAAATGTTATGAATGAATAAATGGGCCTAATGAATATTATAATAGAATGCATGGTTAAGTAGAAGTAATAAGTAGAAAGAAAATCCCCCAAACCCTTCCATGACTATAGACACCTACGTCCTGCAGTCCCCCATAAACCATCTTGGGTGAGACTGCATTGTGCACTTTGTGTGTAGTGTAGCCTTCTGGTTTACCAGAAGGGTTGATGGTGATAAGGGTTTTGTTGGAGAACTAAGGTAGAAACTGGGTCATCCCATAAGTCCAACAAGGATACTATCTTGATTTACCTTTATGTATACATTGTTGTCTTCATTTCCTTTTATGAACCCTTTTTGATGTAAGTGTCTATCCATTCTTGAATACCATGCTCTAGGGGCCTTTTTGAGACCATATAGTGCCTTATTCAACCTACAAACATAGTTTTCCTATTCTGACAGCTGAAATCCTTCTAGATGATCGATGTATACTTATTCTTCTAACTCTTCATTTAGAAAGGCTGACTTTACATCCATCTGATACACTTTGATATTTTTGGAACATTCATAAGCTAGAATCAACCTGATTATTTCCATTCTAGAAATTGGGGAAAAGGTATCTTCAAAATATATACTTTCAACCTGAGCGTATCCTTTACATACCAATCTTTATTTGTTCCTAGTAACGTGTCCATCCTCTTTCAAATTGTTTCTAAAGACCCACTTTGTACCGATCTCATTCTTGTTCTTTGGCCTGGAACTAGTTCCCAAGTGTCATTCTTCTTTATTTGATCTAACTCTTCATCCATAGCTTTGATCTAGTATTCATCCTTGTTGGTTTCTTCAAAACTACTTGACTCAATTGTGGATAACAGTGTTAGGTGTTATTTTTCTGGTGAACGTATTCTTCTTCGAGTTTCAACTCCTGCATCTTAATTTCCAATGATCCAGTTCTGGAGGATGATTTTTCTGCACTCATTTGCTATGTGTCTTTGGAGGTACCTAAAGATCTTGGTGTTCTTGCTCTGCTTCTGGTTGATATTCTTCTTCATCTACTTATTATTCTTTCAAATATTCTTTGAGATCTTGTTCCACTGAATCTTTGTTTATTTCTTTTATCTTTCGTCCATCTGTCTCAACAATCGTCACATNTCTTTGTTTATTTCTTTTATCTTTCATCCATCTGTCTTATCAATCGTCACATTGATGCTTTCCACTAGTTTGTTGAGTCTTAAATTGAAACATTTGTATGATTTTATTTTTCTCGAGTACCCAACCAGTATGTCTTTATCAACTCAAGAGTCACATTTTCCAAGCTTTTCATCTCCTCTCTTGATATAGAAATTCCTTCCAAACACTTTGAAATGCTTCACATTTGTTGGTCTTCCTTTCCAAATCTTGTAGGGGGTCTTATCACTGTTATTTATGAGCATTCCTCTATTCTGGATATGAATTGTTGTATGTATTGCTTGTACCGAAAATAAGTCTTTCAACTTGGGGTCTTTCAACATGGTTCTGGCCATTTCCTGCACTATTTTGTTCTTCCTTTCGACAACTCCATTTTGATGAGGTGTTTTGGCTACTAAGAACTATCTCTTTATCCCATGTTCGCTACAAAAATCTATGAATTAATTTGATGTAAACTCTCCTCCATTGTCTTATCTCAAACTCTTGATTTTATTTTTTTTTCAGTTTTGACCATTTCCTTGTATATATTGAAGTGTTCAAATGCCTCTAACTTATTCCTAAGAAAGAAAACTACAATAATCCCTGTGTAGGCATCAATCACTAGCATAAAGTACATTTGTCCATTCAATCTCTTTGTTCTTGTTGGTCCACACAGATCTATATTTAAAATCTCTAGGGGTTTTGTTGTGGAGTATTCCTTTGATTTGAATTTGGTCCCGGTTTGTTTTCCCTATAGACAATGCTTGCATAGAGTGTTTGTTGGCTTTGAGATCTCAAACATTTCTCTTACTGCTTCCCTTATGCTGATTTTGACAATATTATCAAAATTTATGTGACCCATTCTTCTGTTCCATAGCCCACTTTCATCATCCTTTCCCAATTTCATTTAGTACATATATGTTGCTTGGAGTTATTTTAGCTGTAGCCACCAATTTTTCTGATCCTACTTTCCTTATCTCGCATTTCTCTGAGTCAAACACAAGTTTATGTCCTTTATCACACATTGGACTTACACTTAGTATATTGTGCTTCACGTGTTCAACTAATAGTACATTTTCTTCCTTGGCATCTATTATAGCAATATTTACCTCACCCCATGCAACTTACTCAAAAGGCCTTTTCCATTTCCCTATGCAGACTTGAAGTCCCCTTTTGCAGTTCCCAGAGCTAAAAAACATATTTTTCCACACATATGCTCCCTAACAACTATACAACATGTGTATACGCAGGTTGCACCATTACAGCTCGCGTACATCAGGTTTTGTGCTCAAAATTAAAAACTGGTGTCGGGTTTCCATGTCACGTCACGAGATCCATGATGCTTGACCTTCCATATACTAGAAACATTCTGAATCGGCCCTTTAGTTCCATTTGAAGGCTATAAATGGGCCTTATCCAAGCTGTGGAAAAGGGGAGAATAATTCAAATTTGAGAGCAAAGTTACTCTGGAGAAATTATTCACTTCATATTGAGTCTACATCCCTTTGTGGTCCTTTTAAGTTTGAACACATTGTTCAACCCCCAAAATCTTCCCTATTTGATGGAGAACCTCATTGTCTCTCTTATATGAGCTTGCCTTTGGTGGAGGATTGAAGTGGTGGAGGCCCAACTGGAAGGGACTTAGTTTCTCGGTTCTGAACGTGCTGACACTGAAGTTTGTCATTCATAGACTTATGTTGATTACATTTTAATAGAAATGCTCTTTTCTCGTCCACTTAATGTCTTGGAAATATATGAATTGTTATTCCATGGGCGTATTTGTTATGAATATTAATGGATTATGCTATTATATGTGCTAAATTTATATATTATCACCATATGTTTGTGTATCTTGGTTGTTGAGGACAAGTTGCAGGTGTATTGCTTTGAGTCAAGTGCTCAGCAGTGGACTTCATCGAATGTCTGGACGAGGTAGGCTCTTTATGTTGTCTTGCTAGAATATTTGTTTATATTAGCATAATTGAGATTAGAGTTGATTTATGCAGTCATTTCCGTCTGTTGTGGTTTACCCCATGCCATACAGTGATTTTCCTCGTAACAAAATTGGCGACCATACTGGGGATTGAATCTTCTTTTCGGGGTTTGGAGTGTTTTTCTCCTTTGATTTCTCTTGTTTATCTTGAGTTTCTTGTCGTATGATTGCTTGAAAGCCTTTGTTCATTTTGAGTCTGAGTTTCTTGGCCTTGTCCTTAACCTGGCAGTGTTTTAATACATATACGTGGTTTTTCCCTTATAGTCCTGTACATACACGAGTTGTAGTTCTGTAGGAAGCGTATATACATAGTTTTCTCCTGAACAGTCATGTACATCATCCTTGTTTGCTTGATTGTTGATTTTGATGGTTGATGGGTAATTTTTTATGGTTGTTGAGTCTTCTTAGGTCTATGTCATGACTGACGAGTGCCTGCAGAGTGATAGGAAACCTTTCTTTGGTTGAATTTTCGACCGGTTTTTTATTTCTCATCATCCTTTTGATTGGTTGTCCTTGCATCCTGGGTTGGGTGTTTTCTTCTTGACACTCTACTTGGTTTGTCTTTGTTTACATACAGTAGGGTCTTTATATCAAGTTGTTGTCCAGTCATTGCATTTTCACTCTTTTATATTAAAAATACAAAAAAATACACATTTTGCATTGTTTCCATTTGATCTTTTGAGTTCTTGTCATTGATCTTAGTACATGTATAGAAATATTGCATCTTATATGAAATTGCAGAATTAAATTGAAATTTGCATTTTGAAAATCTTATCATTTGTTAGGAATTGAAGTTAGGACTTTGAATTTTATTCATATTCATTTATTTTCCTTGCCGAGTCATAACATGATTAGTTTCACAATGACACCTTTTTGAGTATGCAAAGCCACTAAAAGTAACGCTGATAAATTTAAAATTGATTAGAAACAATTTTATTTTTCAGGGTGCACAAACTAGCTTAAGATTTAGAGCCTTGGAATAGGATTTTGTGGGTAAACTTCTCCAAGGATATTAAACTCAACATATGTGTCTGACTAAAGGAGTAGTGAAATCCATTGTATAGTTGGTGACGTCATAAGGCTCCTCTCACACCGGAGTTAAGCACGAGGTTGCACGAGGTTGGTTGAGGGGATATCCCCCCAATACCTTCTTATCATCATAGATATTTCTCAGGATGTATTCGTATATGGGGGTCTTGCTAGTATCTTTACCTCCATGAGAGGTGGTGCTTTCAAGATTTCAGGATTTGTTACCCTTCCCATACGGTAGACTTGACTTATGATTGTTCACCTGGGCCTTGGTTATATTGTGGTGGCTTAGTTTCTTGACATAGGTATCCACATAGGTTACTTGTAGGGGTTATTCGCCAGGTACCCTAGGTCAGATAAGGCTTGGACTTCACATAGCCTTTATGGAGGATTACCTCTCCAAGAGGATATGACTGACTAGTTTTTAAGCCCATGAGGGCCCTTATAACTGATTTTCATACCTCCGATCTTTGGCAGGGAGACTCAAGCCCCTTTTGGGCGAGGCATACCTACTTTAGGGAGGGAGGGCCCTTTCAGCCACTTTATCTTGTTTGTGTGCATATTGTCCCTTTTTATTTACTTTGGTGTGCTCTCTGATTATTAATTGTTCTTAGAATTTTTCATTGCATTGTGAGTTTCCATTTTTATGATTAGTGGAGCCCTTGTGACTCCCTCAGATAGTGTTACCCAACCCATGATATTTTCTCATTCCATGGGGATGAATCCTTTTGTATTTTTGAGTGGCACGTTGAATCATGATACTCAATCAATACCTTGGGCCTCTAATATTTTTTCTTGTGGTATGCGAGACATGTCTTCGCACTTGCCATCGTCTGTCTCGTCACCTTATGTGAATCCTAGTTTTGGATCTGGAGGCTTGAGGCCTACCTTTTCTACATTTTCATTTGATGGGAGTCATATCCCTCAACCGACTCTCACAGTGGGAGGCTGGAATCTTCCTTCCTATGGATCCAATCCTAGCTTCACTTTTCCAGGAGCAAGTGCTCAAATGGGAGAATACTCTACTTATTACATCTCGTCCAACCATCCTTCCACCATTATGCTAGTTCCTACGAATGCTTTTCCCGTGGCAGACCTCCATCTATCCTCTGGTATTTCATCTAGAAGGAGTCATTTTTATGGTACGGGAAACCCCTTAATGGATTCCCTTCGTGTAGGGCCAATATATATCCTCACCTGAGTATCCCTTGTCATGATGTTTTCTCTTCGCAAATGTATTCTTTGGTAATGATGCCTTTACAAACCTTTATAAATAAATTTGGAGGAGGATACTACCCTGCCGAGAAGGGACAGGGTGTAGACCAGATCCCTTACTGGTATTCAATTTCTCAAACTCGGTCTTTCCAGGAACTTTGGTCTCAAATACCGCAACTAGATGCTGCAAGTCATGTTGGGGGAACAACTCTAGTCATTGTTAGTCACATTGCACATACATCACCAACCTCTATTAATCATGTTGGGGATACATCAACAACCTCTATAAATCATGTTGGAGATGAGCACTGGCCTCTGCAAGTCATGCTGAGAGCATGTCACCAGCCATTGTAAGTCATGTAGGGGGAATTCATACGATTGAGAAGCTTCGACGTATAGGACATAAGCCCAAGTTCCTTTGTATGCTTTGCAAAGGAGGTCATTTAAATCACTTATGCTCTACTAATATTGTAGTAGAAGAAGCACATTCCTTGTCTGATAATCCTTCGAGTTCAGATTCATCTTTGGGTTCCCAACATTCTAATTCTTCTTTGATTGACACAACAGTCGTGTCAATGCAATCTTCAACCAACAACACTCCTATTTTGAGAAGTGAGGTGTCTTTCTACCATGTCATTAACATTTCTATTCCTATACCTTGTGAACAAGAGAGCATTGCACTCTCTTCGAATATGCTCCCTCCAAGTCCTAGGGAGGTTTCCTTTGACTGGGATGGTCTTGTGGGGTATCTAATTCCTTCTTCTACCCCTTCCAGATAAGGGAATTTCTTCGATATGTCATAGAGAAGGTAACTTTTGCAAGTATTTTATCCTCCTCTACTTGGAAAGCTTTGGGCTTTCCCAAGCTTGTGTCAGTTGTTTGTAAGTTGTTGACCTTTCACAGAAGTCTTGCACAAGAGCCCTGGCCTCCCCCATGATATGTTGCTTAGAACAACATCAACGAGTTTGGTTTAATCTCTTTTCTGACTCTCTAAAAAAGAAAAAATATTTATGAGTGAACTTATCTCTTTCACACTCGTAAATTGGATTTGAAAGGACGTCTATTTGGTGTAAGTTTATCCCTTTTTCAAACCAAGTAGACTAAATTTACGAAAAAGGAAATTCTTTGGTGTTAAGTTGTAATTACATATTATTCTCTCACTTATAGTATTGAGCCTTTTTCCGGTTCTTGCTTTTGCATTATAAGCCTATCACCTTAGTATTTTGCATCATTAGCCAATAATATCCTTGTTTATATCCTTTGCAGCTTGACACCCTATACCCCAAGAGGAAACATTCCATCGAGTGTCCATATCCTGCATGCACCTCCTTGCATTGAGCATAGGTATGTTCCACTATTGGAACTAGTTGCCTAATCGCGGTAATCATTTCCTCCTCTGTATCATAACATTCATTTGACTATGAAAAAATAAAAAAAGACGAGCGGGAAAGAAGTATTATCTTATGTTGGCAGTAGTCGTGTCACCTTTGAACAGAGCACAAACTTTTGAGTCCACTTTTAATAAAAATTTTGGGTTTAACATGACCTTATGAAGCTAAGCTTGTTACTTAGAGTTTACTCCCCTAACTGGCTAATCTTCCAATACTTATGAAGATTTTGATTGGTGCCTCCTGCATCACAAAGTTTCATCATTGAGTCTATGTTGCCACAGTCATCCATATTTCTCATGCTCTTGCTCAAAGGATGTTTATTAGCCTTTGTCGGCCATTTCTCAAAACTCTTGACTTTGCATTTCGATCTTACCCTCAGTGTGTCTCAGAGTTACATGAAATTGTAGTCCTACCATGCACCCTGGTCCTACTTTCCTTATGTGTAGGTAAACTTGAACCTACCAGTCGACATATTTTCATTGATCACCGACTGGGGGGTTTCCCTTGTGTTCGACGGTAATAAATCTATTCACACAGTGGGATTCATGCAGTGCCTTGGGTTCCATTAGCCTTATTTGTGGTTTCCTCTCCTGTTTCGACAATTTTCCTTATTGTCTTTTATTCAGAGGGTCTTTTTTGTGCACCACTTGCATCTGGTGCATGCAAAAGACGCACAGGTTCATTGGTTCGTGAACATGTTCTTCATCTGAGTTCCTCCAAATCATCAAGCTCATGCTAAATGATGAGAGATTCCTTAATGCTCTCCTTTCAGTGGGTATCCTTCCATCGAATTCATCCCATCTATTCTGGAAACGAGACCTAGAGTCCTATGAGTACCTAGAGGCTTGCAGTCATCAGTGGCAGGTTCTCTCGCCATCGACAATTGGGAATAGATCAACGTCTCATGATCGATGGATTCTTCAAATGTTTGAACTCAACACTTTTTATTGAAACTTGTAATAATGTACTTGGTTCCTTGATACCTACTTTCATTATCGGTAGGATGTCTCATGTTTGTTAACGGTATACCTCAATGACCGGTAATCAAACAAAGTCTCATTATGTTTGACCTCGACTCCTTTATTAACATGATGTAGACTTGCACCTTTGGCGGATCGTGTAGAATACTTAAAGACATCATTTCATAGTCATAACTTTCCTGAGATGTTGCTATAATTCATTGGACCAGTACCTATATGACTTTAGTGATCATGGGAGATTAGATTGTACTCCATTGTATACAAATATCTTCAGGCTTCTTTTGAGACTAGTTTTCACTGGGCCTTGTTTGTGACTATGATAGCCTATGGCATGTATCTACTTTTATATTGCCTATTTCATGTCCATGAATAGTTTTTTGGTATATTTCCACATGGATATGCAGTGTAATTCAAATTGGCAACCATGTGTGCAAAGTCATTATGGATTGTAATATTCTTATGAGCAACTAGTTCGTCTAGTTGGGTCTCCATTACTCCACTTCTGGGAATTATAATATATTTCGGCCATCGCATATACTCCTTTGATCTCATACATTAGGGGGCATATATTATAGCAAGATTTTCCTCACCCCATGCAACTTGCTCAAAAGGCCTTTTCCATTTCCCTATGCAGACTTGAAGTCCCCTTTTGCAGTTCGCAGAGCTTAAAAACATATTTTTCCATACATACGTGCCCTAACAACTATACAACATGTGTATACACAGGTTGCACCATTACATCCCATGTACATCAGGTTTTGTGCTCAAAATTAAAAAAATGATGTCGGGTTTCCATGTCACATCATGAGATCCATGATCCTTGACCTTCCATATACTGGAAATGTTCTAACTCAACCCTTCAGTTCCATTTGAAGGCTATAAATGGGCCTTATCCAAGTTGTGGAAAAGGGGAGAAGATTTCAACTTTGAGAGCAAAGTTACTCTGGAGAAATTATTCACTTCATATTGAGTCTGCAACCCTTTGTCCTTTTAAGTCTGAACACATTGTTCAGCCCCCAAGATCTTCCCTATTTGATGGAGAACCTCATTGTCTCTCTTATATGAGCTTGCCTTTGGTGGAGGCCCAGTGGGAAGGGACTTAGTTTCTCGGTTTCGAACGTGCCGACACAAAAGTTTGTCATTCATACACTTATGTTGATTACATTTTAATAGAAATACTCTTTTATCATCCAATTAATGTCTTGCAAATATATGAATTGTTATTCCATGGGTGTATTTGTTATGAATTTTGATGGATTATGCTATTATATGTGCTAACTTTATATATGCTTGTGTATCTTGGTTTTTGAGGACAAGTTGCAGGTGTGTCGCTTTGATTCAAGTGCTCAATGATGGAATGTATTGAATGTATGAACAAGGTAGGCTCTTTATCTTGTCTTGTTAGCATATTTTTTTATATAACATACTTGAGATTAGATTTGATTTTTGCAGTCATTTCCATCTGTTGTGGTTTACCCCATGCCATAGAGTGATTTTCCTCATAATATAATCCTTGCTTCCAAGATTAACTATACCCTTTCCTATGATTCTGACTGATTTTTCATTGCCAAATGAAACTGATCCATCTCCTTCCTTTTTCAAAGATAGAAACATTTCCTTATCACCTATCATATTCTTTGAGCAATCATTGCCAACATACCATCCACGTTTCTTGTGTTGGGCTTGTAGAGCAAGCATGCATTCTTCAGTGTTGTATTGATCCTACTTCCTTACCCATATCCTTTGTGGTTCCTTCTTATGACTGTTGGTATTCTACTTTGGCTCCCTTGGAGGAATAGCCAGTCTGCAATCTTTGTCCATGTGACAAAAATTGTTTCATTTGTAGCTTTCTACTTCATTACTCGAGGATTCAAATCTATTGTGGTTTTTTCTCTATGCTTCATGAGGCCCTCTTGTATAAGAATTTCTTGTATAGCTTTCATAGTTTCTTCTGCTCTTGATATTGGCTCTACAACTCACAGCTTTGTGCCCAAAGTTATTGCATGAATAACATAAACCAAGAAAAAGAGTTTGATACCTAGGGGTGGGATATCTTTTGAATGGTGATTCTCTTTTGAATCCTTCTTCTTCTTGAGGTCTTTTCATTTCTCATTGTTGTTGATTCTAAATTCAAAATATTATAGGTGGTGTAATGTCTCTGTAATCTTCTTCTTGTATCTTCTTGCCTTCTTCCCTTTTAGGAGAGCCTGTGACTATTTTTTCATAACTTCTTTGTTATGCTTCTTGTTCTATTGTTTTCAAGCTAGATCCTTTCTTTGTCTTGTTGTATCC
>JASDQU010339007.1:0-12501 GCA_032191745.1 Picea mariana
CAAAAATGTGGATAACACTCATCACATGGCCTTTCGTACCAGTAGCCTTCATTCTACGAGGAAGGGTTCTTTAGGTTGTAGCAAATTTTCTTTTATCGTGGGGATGTTATTCGGGAGCCTAGTTCTACGATTTCGTTTCTTGGCGAAGGGGAGACAACTGTGGGGAATTCCTCCGAAGGAGGCGACGTCTCTTAACCAATCTGCCTAGTAAGTTTCACGCTATCACTGTAAAGTTTTTGTCTATTAGCAAGTTTTTCCCTTGTCGTTAAAACTCGAAAGAGAGGGCACTGGACTTGTTATTTTTCCTTGCTACTGGTAAGTAGCTCCACTTATCACGCTCCTACCTGTTCAATTCTCGAAGGCTCGATAATTCATTTTATTTCTTTTTTGGTGCTTCCGAGGGTTTTCCCCTTTTCCTTTTAAGTAGTTTGCCTTTGTGCTTGTTGTCTCTCACTCTCCTTTACTGTGTTGTATCATTATTTAGTAGTGAATATCTTCGAGATTTCTTCAGGGTTCCATTCCAGAAGTTATTTGTTAGGGTGAATCCATATTGTGTAACATTTGAATGTTGTTTTCCTGGACCTAGCTCTGTCTACCCATCTCCAGGAATTTTTTTCTGACTGAACACTGCACTCCTCCCTAATCCCTAACTCTTAAAAGGAGGACCAAATATTAGTCATAATTTTCTTCTGTAGGTCCCGATTTAATGATACCTCTCAGGTTCAAAATTCCTATAGCGTGCCACAAATAAAGGTCCACAGGCTTTGTACCACCTTTGTCGCGGTTCGTCCATACAGAGAGGTTGTGTCTGTATTACTCCATGATTAATCAAACTTTCTTACCTCGAAACTGGTTCCTATGTTTAAACAAGGAAGAGGGCATTCTCATACTGTCTGTGTATTGACTGAGTTTCTTTTTAATGTACTCTCTGTGGCTCGTATGTTTTCTTTGTACCACTAAATTGTATTCGTCCTTTGTTTACTGTTTATTTGACTTGGTGCTGGGACTCCTGTATATTTACGGAATCACATTTCTTGTAAAACCCTACTCTTTTACTGGATATTGTCACTAATGACGGGGCCCTGTTTGATGCGAGGGTACCCATTAGATTAATCAAGTTCGCTCCTCCCCTTTCGTCCCACTGGCGGTCACGACTCAGTTGGAAGCTTGCCTATGGCGATTCGAAGATAAGTAAAAGTTTTCTATCCAATCATTATCTTGTATGTTTTGTTGAATTTCGAGCTTTGGAAATACCTCTATCCTGTTACTAAATTAATTACTTCATCCCTTGTAGGTCCACGTGGAACACGACGCTGGATCAAAATGGGTTCTACTCAGAAAGGTATTCTAGTTTGTAATAACATAAAATCTTGAGGGTTTTGGAGGAATCCCAATGATGTTGGGTTATTGCTCTGGCATGTTTTGCTTAAGACTGTTGTCCGAATCATTAGATGTACAAATCTTAAATTTTTAGTTAAATAAATGTTATAATTTTCCTTTCAGTTCTTGAGGTTTACTTTGATAGTCTATGCATATTTTTCTTGTAGTGATATTTCAGACATATATCCATATTGTGAAAATACAGAAAGGGCAGGCTATACAATGATTCAAAATTCATTTCAAATACTTATAAATGAAATCTTTACTCGTAAATTTCTTGTATCCATCGTTGATTAATTTCATTCGTTTAGAGTATATTTTATAATTATTATACGCATATACTCCTGTATAAATGTGTGGTCATATGCGTATCTATATATCTATCTAATTTAACTTAATTTTACAGCGTGAGTTTCTCCCGCATCATTGAAGTCGATGGTTTCTATAGTCTTATTATACAATCCATGACTTATAATACTGTAAGATATAAAATAATATAGTACTCCTGAGATTCGTTTCTGGGTCTCTTTAAGGGTTGCTCCAATTGAATTTTCACCACAGATTTGTTCTTTCCAGATTTCTTTTAACGTTTACGCCGATTGAAAATCCACTTTAGAATTTGAAAAAAAATTATATGATCTCATGATAGATGGGAGATCCCAGGATACACCCTTGGGGATTTTCTCGGTTAAAATAATATTATTTTATTTTATACAGGTTAGATCTATCTCTGTCATGACTAGTTTTCCAGTGGTTCTGTAATATGGTTTAATGTCGAGATTAAATTCCATTACTACTATAGGTATTGTATATAAACTCATACATTTATCGTTGGATAGATGATTACAATGGCCTATGCATACAACAATAATATAGGTATAATTGTTAATTGGGTAGATGCTTTATTTTCAACCGATAACATACAACAAACCATACAGACATAGTCATACCTACAACAACTAGCCTACTGTGATTATATAGATACAATCTCCAATCGAACCCAATTATTTCTACCACAATTAATCTACATAATTCTGAAATGTACGTATGACAGCAAAATAATCATTTGTATAGCAACATGAATCATTTGTGGTAGTTTTTCAATTTCATATGACAATATAACAATTCATTTAGAATAGCAATACAAATCATCTACAACAGTTCAATAATTACATACGACAGTAAAATGATTCCTCTAGAACAACAAACATATAAACTAGTTCTAACGATACAAATGCAATAAGGAAAGTGGAGGGTACATATCTAAACTGGTTTGCTGGAAAACAAAGGGAACAACCAAGTTCCTCCCAACCTTAGAACTGGGAAACCAAATCACTTGCCCGGTTCACCCCCTAGCCTGACCATGAATCCATGAGGGTGAACTTGAAATGTCCTCTTCAACAATGTTTCCTCTATCTGTAATCCTCTCCTTGCCTCACACTCAATGTTCAGTGTTCATAACAACAAGTATACAATAGTTATTTTCCCCAGCATACTAGGCAGTGTCCTGCCTCCTTGCATATGCTATTTAACAAAACAATCCCCTTTTTGATTAGGTCTTTCTTTCCCCCTTTGGAATTTTCTCAGCTTTCTAAATCCCTGATTTTTAGGGGCTGCCAATGGCCAAATCTATGATTTTCCACTTGTAACAATCAACCCATAGGTAGTTCCAGCATGTTCCCCACTCATGGAGTCATGGTCAGCTGATTTTAACATGGCTGTTCCATTTGTCCTCCTGTAATCAATATAAAATATTCTGTTTTCATACAAGTGTCATAGTCAAATAGTTAGTTGGGTCAAATCAGATTTATGTCCAACAGTCATAATAATTAATTACAATTATCAAATTCAAAATTCGGAATTGCCATAAATGGCAAAATTTTTCCAAATTCGAATTTACTAAAAACGAAATAATTTTCCAACATATTTTAAATTTCAAAAATACTTTATTTTTGGGGATGTCACATCCTTTCCCCCTTCAATAAAACACTGTCCTTAGTGTTCATTCCTTTCTTGCAACAAGATTGGATGAGATTTCCGCAAATTTCCCTCCAACTGCCAAGTGGCCTCCTCAGGGCTAAAGTGCTTCCATTGCACCTTTACTTGAGCGACGAATCTGTTCCGAAGTGCTATTTCTCTCCGGTCTAGAATACACATGGGTTCCACCTGGAACTCATCTTCAGGTTCCATCTGCACCAAGTTCCAATCAATCATATGAGTAGGGTCATGAACATATTTTTTCAGCAAAGAAACATGAAATACATTATGAATTCTTACATTGGCTGGAAGTACAAGTTGGTATGCCACGGGTCCAATTCGAGCTAGTATCTCGAAGGGCCCACAAATCTTGGGTGCTAGCTTGACACAGTTCCCTAACTTCAACGAACTTTTTCGGGCTTTGACCTTCAAATAAACATGGTCTCCCACTTGAAATTCCAAGTGTCTTGTTTTTTGATTTGCATAGCTCTTCTGTCTAACCTGTGCTTCTTTCAAGTTCTGTTGTACCTTCCTTACCATGTTCTCCATTTCTTGGAGCATCTCTGGTCCAACTATGAGTCTGCCAGCTGGGTTATCCCAACTAATTGGAGTCATACACTTTTTGTCGTACAATACTTCGAAAGGGCTTAACTTAGCCGAAGTTTGGTACCCATTGTTATATTCAAATTCTACCAAGTGCAGGTAGTCTTCCCACTTGTTCGGTTTTGTTCTTACGTACATGCAGAGAATATTATCTATGATTTGGTTTTTCCTTTCGGTCTGTCCATCCGTTTTTGGATGATAACTCGTACTGAAATTCAAATTAGTATTTATCCCTACAAACAATTCCTTCCAAAAAGCGGATGTGAATTTTACATCTCTATCTGAAATCACCATTTTAGGAATACCATGCAGTCTAAAAATTTATTTCATGAATATTTTAGAAATGTTTATAGCTTTAAAAGTAGACTTTACAGGAATACAGTGTGCATACTTACTGATTTTATCGATTACAACCATGATAGAACCATTCTGTTTCTGATTTTTAGGCAAACCTATTATAAAGTCCAGTGATATGGTCTCCCATTTCCATTCTGGTATTGGTAATGGCTGTAATAGGCCGACTGGATGCTGTTGCTCGACCTTAACCTGCTAACAATCTTGGCACCTAGCCAAGTACTCTACTGTTTCGCCCTTCATATTAGGCCAATAAAATAGTTTTCTAAGTGTTGTTATTGTTTTCTGGTAACCTAGATGGCCAGAATACAGTTTCTTATGCACTTCGTCTAAAACTGTTAATTTTAACTCTACTGAATCTGGTATGTAAAGTCTATTTTTAAATTGTAATAGTCCCTTCTTGTCGATACTTAGATTTGGTTTATTTGAGTTTGAGGTACTGTTTTGTAATTCTCCCATTATCTTAGTGTAATTTCTGTCGTTAATACCTGTCGTCCTTATTCTTTGTTCCAACTCACTTTTTGCCCTGTTGATATTTATCTCAAATAACCCATGGACTCTTCTGCTTAAAGCGTCTGCTACTTTATTTTCCTTACCCTTGATATGTCTGACCTCGAAGTCGAATTCGCTCAAGAAGGTTAGCCATCTTGCTTTTATTGCATTGAGATCTGGTTGGCTAAACATATATTTCACCCCGCTATTATCCGTCAATAGCAGAAACTTTCTGCCCATTATGTAGTGTCGCCACATTTTTAAGGCATGTATTACCGTTGCCAATTCTAAGTCATGAGTGACATAATTTCGCTTGTGTTCTTTTAATTTCCGGGACTCATAACAAATAACGTGTCCTTCTTGAGTTAGGACACCACCTAGTCCTTCTTTACTTGCATCAACACATACGGTGAAGTCTTTATCTGGGTCTGCTACCTTCAATATGGGTGCAGTTGTCAATAATTCCTTCAGATTGTTAAAATTGTCTTGACACTTCTCTAACCAGTTAAACTTGGTCCCTTTCTTTTGTAATGATGTGATAGGGTAGGCTATCTTGGAAAACCCTTCTATAAATCTGTGGTAATATCCGGTGATTCCCATGAATGACCGGATATCCGCTGCATCCTTAGGTATCGGCCATTCCATGATGGATTTTATCTTCTTTGGGTCTACGACAATGCCTTCTGCTGAAATTACATGTCCTAGATACTATATTTCTTTTTGATAAAAGTCACAATTGTCAAATTTGGCGTACAGTTTGTGTTTCCTCAACGTTTGCAGAACTCTACTTAAGTGTTCATCATGTTCTTCCTCCGTTTTTGAATAGACCAGAATATCGTCGATAAATACTACCACGAACTTGTCTAAGTACCGACTGAAAATACTATTCATCAGGCACATAAACGTGGCTGGTGCGTTAGTGTGTCCGAAAGGTATGACTGCGAATTTGTAGTGTCCATATCTTGTTCGAAAAGCTATTTTTTTTATGTCCTCATCTTTTATCCTAACTTAATGATAACCGGATCGTAAATCCAACTTTGAAAAGATCTTGGCCCCACCTACTTGATCGAACAGATCATTTATCCTTGGTAAGGGGTATTTGTTCTTAATAGTCATTTTGTTCATTTGTTTATAATCGATACATAGTCCTAGAGTACCGTCTTTCTTTTTCACAAAGAGGACTGGTGCCCCCCCTGGTGAAACACTCGGTCTGATATACTCTTTGTCCAACAATTCCTGTAATTGTATTTTTAATTCTGTCATTTTTGGTAGACTCATTCGGTAAGGTGCTTTTGAGATAGGGGATGAACTGAGTAGTAGGTCTATGGAGAAGTCTATTTCCCTTCTAGGAGGTAATCATAGATGATTTTAGGGGCGAAATTTAGGGGCTTCCAATTTTTTATTAGGCAAATTTTTTGTATTAAAGTGATTTTTTAAAACTTATATCATTAGCCCGTAATTTATTTTAGGGGAAAAATCATGTACAGGGTTAGCCCTTGTTTTTAGGAGAGATAGAGGAAAAAAAATTATATTTCGCCCCTGCAATTTGGAGGGACAAGCTTCCATTAGCCAAATTTCTAGAAGTATGGGAATTTTTGATAGCTTCTTTGCCCTGCCATTTGGTAAAATCGGGGTTTATGGTTTAATTCGCTCAGATTTTGTGGTATGGGCACTGGGTAGCTACATTTTGGCCCTTCGCACCTGGTATAAATTGTATGAGATCTGCCCAGTGCCCAAGTTTAAAATTATAGCTTTGTTACTTGTTTGGTTCATTCGTGAGAACTACAGAGTTCACTATCTAGTGACCATCCCGAAAATATCTAATTCCCCAAGGCCTGGTTTACATATATTGAATTTTCGTGCTTATTTCCCCTCGACGGAACGAAAAAAAGGGCAAGAGATGCTAGTGGTGGAGCCTCCTGTTCAGAGAAAAAGAAACTAGAATTTGTTACAGTTATTAGCCTGGTGGAGCCGCCTGTTCAGAGTAGAAAAAACTTGGATGGTGCTGCGCGAGGCTTTGGCGGTGAATAATTACTAGGGTTTCCAAACGACTTGATAGGTATTTACTATTTACTTGGTCCTTCGTCTTTAAATTCCTTAAAGATACTATTACCCATCCAAGATATCAAACTTTTCAAGCATGTTTAGTGGAATTATGACGTTGTCAAAACATTTCAAACTTGTGTTGTTGTTGAGTATCATGTTCTCTTTCTTTTTACTCCACATTGTAAAGGTGCTGTGTTTGGAGACAAATGGATGATTCAAAATGCAAGCCATTTTTCGTGAGCAACACACTTCACTCAGTTTGGAAGTTTGTGTTTTAGATTAGATTTGGCTATCCACTTGTTGTCAAGATTGCCATTTTAAAAAAATATGTAGAGACTCTTCAAGTTAGCACTAAAGCAGATATGCTAGCCCTCCTTGCCTATGCATGGGGTGTTTGTCTGTCCTCTCTTTTCCCCCTGGGTGTAGTGATCTTCATGTACATGTATCAGATATCTTGATTCTTAATATAATATAAGCAATATTGTCAAAAAAACAAAAAAATGTTGCACATAGTTTGTGTCACAAACTATGTACATAACCGTCATTGGGTAAATGCATTCCTTAGTACATGCAACCTCCTCTTTTCTACAAAACCATTGTTTCCAAGCCCACAAATTAATTATCTCAATTTGTATGGTTTTCCTTGAAAGACATTGCTTGTGACATGTATTTCTGTATTCTTTAAGAGGCTAGAAATAGGAAAATAACTATCACAATTACCATGGTAGCCAGGCTAGCCAACACAAGAAGTTGTATCATGCCAAAGAGAATGAGAAAAATTCACTGGACCTTTGAATTGGCATTGCCTAAAGGTTTCAAAGCACTTCCAACCAGATGAGTCACTGCATCTCGGAGAGCACTCCATGTTGTAGCAAACACGGTCCAGCAACAATGATTGATCCTCATCATTTCTTAGATAGTTGGAAAACATCCAATCATACCACCCATTGCTCATGGCCAGGCGTCCAATGTGACCATATAGGCCAAGTAATGGCTCTAGATCTCTCCTCCAGGAATATCCAAATCTATATCTAAACTCTTCTCTCCAATTCTGGAAAGTGATATACTATTTCTGTGGGCAAGTTACATTTGTTGTAAACTATCAGAAGTCTCTCAAGGAGATGTAGATTCAACGGGGATAAATCACGCCTGCATATTTTGTCTGCAAGAGTCTTATTTTGTTCTATCACTTTCTCCATTTGCATAAGAATGCAATACTGAAGTGTCGGCTGCATCACTAGGTTTACAACACCAACTCTACATCCCTAAGAGAACATTCTCTCCCTCTATCCAAAGCCCTCCACACATGTTCCTAATAGAGTATGTTACTAAATCTAGATTCAAACCATTTTCCTTGATGGGTGTTAAGATATCATGCATTTTTGCAGCTTGGTGCAACCTCCTTAAGATATCATGCTTTTTTGCAGCTTGGTACAAACTCCCATGATTGGAAATGATAGCATTGAAAGTATCCAAATCTGTATCTAAACTCTTCTCTCCAATTCTGGAAAGTGATATACTATTCCTGTGGGCAAGTAACATTTGTTGTAGACTATCACAAGTCTCTCAAGGAGATGTAGATTCAGCTGGGATAAATCATGCCTGCATGTTTTGTCTGCAAGCGTCTTATTTTGTTCTATCACTTTCTCCATTTGCATAAGAATGCAATACTCAAGTGTAGGCTGCATCACTAGGTTTACAACACCAACTCTACATCTCTAAGAGAACAAAATTTTTGGTAAGCTTCAAAGCCCCTACATGTGAGGCCTTGAAAATGAATTTGTTTTCTGAAGTAGTTCAGGGCATGGATGGGACCTTGTAGGACTTTTTCCATCTTTCCAAATATACATGATAAGAGTGCAGATTCACCTGAGGCGAACGTCCCTATAATAGCCATGGAATATGGAAGTTTCACATGTAAATTTATGTTATTAAAAATCAACTCTTCATCTTCAGGAGACCAATTGAATAACCAATCTTTAATTGTCAAAGCATATACACCTCCCTGAAATCTTCTCAACAGCTGCTGTGAGTAATTTATCTCAGAGGATCTCGGAGAGCATGCCCTGTTGTAGAAAACACGGTCCAACAACAATGATTGATCCTCATCATCTGTTAGATATTTGGAAAGCCTCCGATCATACCACCCATTGCTCATGGCCAGGCGTCCAATGTGACCATATAGGCTGGAAAAACATGTTCAAATCATCCCTCACATCATAGATATTTCCAAAATCAAACAAGTACATCAAGCATGACTTCTTCAGTCGACTAAGATGGTAAATCCAGGCCTCTTGCAACCTCTCAAGAACATTTTTAGAATCTATATCCTCCAAAAGGATTTCTTCACAAGATTCTTTCAAGTCCCCAATGTCATATTTATCAACAGCTCTCAGTAAAGCTATCCCGTGGTTCCAAAAGTCCTCATGTTTGATATCTCCATAGATGTAGCTTAGAAGAGACATGCAAGCTTCCACATATATGTCTTCAATATTAATTATCGATGATTCTTTCTCTTTGAGATCATGCAAGTACATACTCTCAAAAACAGGGGATCGTGCTGCTAAAACAACCCGATGTGCTCTAACACTACCATTAGTAGTATTAATAGTTACATCCATGTGGAGACCATCATCCACCATACGAGAAAGGCATTTTAAGGCACCCTTAGTTGCTTGACACCGCATTGCTCCTTCATTGGGCCATATTGAACAAGTTTCTCCACCCTTCATTGTCAATCAGTAAAAGTCAATTATGAAAAGCAGTGCCTGATTTGGACATGTATATTCCACAATCAAAGATTATATTGAATTATCTGAACCAAACAATATACAAAAATTATAGCATTCTAGAAATATGCACAAAAAGAAACATGCGTTTCTTACATTCATTGTAGCAATTTTCAGGTCCATAAACTCCACATCAATTATAAACTGTCCATGAAAGCTAGAATCTATAGGCCATACAAAATCCTCACTGTTGCGGAGCAACTTATCATAGACTGCATCAACATGGTTGACATTAGCTTGAGGAAAATTGATAATGTGTGAAACATCAGTGCTCACTGTTTGGCATTTTCTCATTAGGAGGAATAGGAGTTCAGCAGGGCAGATGTATCAATAAATAAAAGCATGAATGGTTAAGAAAAAAAATTGAAATACTCAAATTATTCATCAAGATGGGAGACATATTTTGTGTGTTCTCTGAAGGAAGACAATATTTCCATCAGGTGTTAATAGTTATGAAGATTAGTGAGAAACCCATTGTGCAAATTGGTAATCAATAATACCTCACTTACTAGGCCGATATAGGATTAAACGGATACCCCAGGTAGATATAGTAATCTTTTAAAGGGCCTAATGTCATCTTCCCATTGAGACTGGAAAGGAAGGAGGCCTCCTACTGAATGGCAGTGTCGGACACTGACCCAAGAGTCTACCTCCATGCCAAGCTCATTTTAATTTGATATTTTACTTTTGTGCATAGCCATTATGATCACCTACTTTACCTAGGCCCTTTGATTAATTATTATCTTGCAGTTTGGATTTTTCCTCTGGAGTTCATTTAACATTCAACCTTCCCTCTGTTTTTCATTCCAGTTTTAAAATATGTCAAAGCAATTTATTCACTATTGCTAGTAATTCCATGGTCATGATAGGTGTTAAGCCTTCAATCTCTAACTTTGTGGGGTGGCAGATAAAACCATAGAATGGTTAAGAAAATAAAAGTGAAGTCCCCAGTTATTCATCAAAATTGCAAAGATGTTTTGTGTGTTATGAAAAGCAAGAAATTATTTTCATAACGTGTTATGAAGATCAACAAGAATCAGTTATGCAATTCAGTGAGAAACTTGAAAGAATGCTCTTCTATTCTCTAAATAGCAGATAACTGCAGGTTTAAAAGAATACCCCTAGCCCTATTGGGCAACACCCAATCCCACTTATAAAGGTTGAAACTTGAGATATAAGTTATATTTAGTGACTATCTTGATTCTATGTATTGAGCTTAGTGCATATGGATAAATGTTGTTGTCCTTTGGGGGATGGAGAGGACTTCTTGGGACAGAGTAGATATATCTGTAGTGGGAGAGGGAAAGCTCTGAAAGGAGCTATTATCATCATTCCACTAAGACTAGAGAGAAAGGTCTCCCACTGAATGGCAATATTGGAAAACTGACCCAGGAGTCACTGGATGGGCTTAAGTTGTTTTACCCCTTCAAAGTTAAAATCAGTCACAATGTTGGATTCATTTATCTTTGACAAGAGAAAGAATCAAATATCAAGGCAGTTGTAGAAGAAGTTGAAGTTCGTTGGAGTGTTGAATTAACAATTACAACAAAGACTCTTGTGCTTACAAATATAGACAAAGATCCAGTGGTTGCAGCTTCTGCAAGTGTTGCTTGTACACAAACAACTAAGTGAAATGCATGGTAAATATTAATCAATGATCTGATATTTTAGTGAGTCTGAGTCGAACTTTCACACTCTGGCCTCACTGAGTCATTCACTGGGCCAAGTTTTAAACATTGTATTTTTATGACATTTTTTCGCTCTTTATATCTACCTTGGGTTCTGTTTAGATAGATGATTATGATATTTCCCCTCTGACAGGTAAAACGTCTTTTGACATCTGGATTATTTTTCCTTTTTTCTGAAGAGTCACTTTTTGTATTAAGTTATCATGTAATCAAGTGAATTTTGTGCAATAGCGAGGCCTGATAATTTTGGCTGCCAAGTGAATGTTTAGGCTAAATATAAAAGCATTGCATTCTCTTGTAGCACTTCTTTTATTGTTCTAAGGCTTCATATAATTTCAGAATAATATTACTTTTGAGTACATTTTGGAAGTCAAATCAAAATACCTCTACAAGAAGCAGAAAAACTTATACAGTTTACAGCTAAGAAATCTTCCTCACCAAGGACACAGACTCAGAACTATTAAAAAAGTTTGTATACATATTTGAATGCTCCATCCTATCCTTAAATACATCAATTTAGTAGTGATAACTTTTCAAAAGAAAAAGCTTAAAAATGGATAAGGTGTCCAACTATAGTTAGTCTTCAAGGTGCTTAGCAACAACATAGAAAAAAAAAAAAAAACCATCTTTCATCCTCATCATCATTAACTGGTTCCTACCTAGCGACTTCACATTGTTCACAGGCAGGTTAAAACTCCTGGTGGAATTGAACAAGACCATTCCGACTTGTCTGCAGATTGAGTTGTACTTCCTTTGTTATGGAACTTTGGTATTGCTGGAATCTATTTTTTCTTTACACTGATGATATTGACCCATTGTTTTTAGTCTTCCCTAGTCACTTTATTGAATATTCTTTGATGTTGACAGTCTGGATGAACTTTGTACCATTTTGGAGTCTGAGGTCCACATCTACTGTTCATGAATCACTTTATTGCAAATTCTCTAGCCTACTGGTATTCAAATTTCACCTAGATTCTTATCCTTCTTGAAGATCTGCTGCCTGTATCTGCTGATTTCGACCTTCATTAGGCTGTTATTGAGGAATAGAACAACATCCTTGACTCTACCATCCTATTTTATATAATTACATCATGCTAGAGAAGTGAACTGTGTTACAATACTACATTAGGGATCTAGCTTGCTTTGTTGACATGGATATAGTCATTTGTATC
>JASDQU010339008.1:1839-12501 GCA_032191745.1 Picea mariana
CTCGTATTTTTATTTATTTCCAACTACCAAAACATTGGCATTGGAGTTCTAGAAAGATAGATGTAGGTTATTATTTAATTTCTTGTTTCATAGGTTATGATTTTTACTAGAATCAATGAAACAGATAATTATTTCTTACCTCTGTAATTTAAAAAAAATGATATGTATTATGAGAAATCGCAACATTAAACACAAGAATATTGTATTTCTATTGAGTAATGAATTTGTTTCTTGAGCGATGAAACTTTATTGATTAACTAAATAATATTCCAACCCCAAAATCTGCAATGTATCTGAGATCAATTGTAACTCGACCTGTTCTAATAGCTTGAAGATGGCATTGAAAGCCATTACTACCAATCCATTGTTAGTTTGAAGTGTAAACTCATGCACATAAATTGACTTAGGCTTGGATCATTTAGACTTGGAGTTTCTCCCCGTAAAATTTGTAGAACGTTGGCATTATTATTTTAAAAGGAATATGTTGAATGCATATTTATAAAACGTGTTGAGATTATGATAATAGAGTTTCTATGATTTAATAGAACGAATATCACCACCACCATTATTATATTATTATTAGAATCAAAAAAATTATTTATGCTTAGATAGCAATAATATTATCAATGATATAATGATTATTAAAAGTTTCACCAAGTTTGTTTACATTTAATAATAATAATATTTATTCAAATTTGCATTTTTATTGTTTTGTTTCAATAATGATATTGTTGTTGTTAATTAAATATGTATTGATATTGTTACCACACAATATAGCACTTCAATGCAAAGCTTTCACATGATGTCGAGATTAGTGGTACATCGGAAGATAGCACCATTGTCATCTAGGAAACAACTTCCCTCTCTTTAGTGAAAGAATAGATCCAACATAATTGAGGTTTCCCCACTAGCCTCAAAGAATCCATAGGAAAGATAAAATCAAGTCTAAGGTCTTTTGTATAGATACTCAATCTACCACTAGTGGAATAAGATAATAAAATTACGGACAAGGTGGTAAGTTAGTGCAATTTCCAAATTTGAATGGATGAGAATCTAGGGAAATTTAGAAGGTTTATCAAGTCAATTTCTAGCACAAGAGGATCCCCAAACACTACAAAAGAACAAAAATTTATTGGTTGTTGTAAAACTTGAAAGAAAGGCGATGAATTATAGCAGTAATGCAAGTTATGACAGCAGCAATAAATTTAACCCTTGGACAATTAGAAAAGCAATGAAAAAGGGGGCTAAATGATGGATTAAACTAGAGTTTTAGACAAACGACAAAAATTGAAATACAAGTGAATATAACAGCCAAGAAACCCTAGATGTCCATCCCTAAATAGGCTAAAATAAAAATCAACAAAACGATTTTAGGGTTTTAAGATGATTTTTAAGTGAAGTACATGTATATATACCAAAACTTGTAGCTTTTTATGGCTAAAAATGAATATATTGTTGTTATCTAACCCTAATTAATTTTAAAACAATAAATAAAAGTTGAATTTTGAGTTTTATAATTGACTATTGAGAGAAGACTAGTGTCTATTATATTGTTTTGGACATATGAGGTCAGTTAAGGACTCCTTTGAAGAGATGTAAGTGGATTTAGATTTATATTTAGGTTTATTCACTACTAACCCTAGAAGATCCTCCTAGTATCTTACTAGGTCTTAAAAGATAGTAGGGGAAATTTCTTCACTAGTAACCTTTCAAAAGTTTTGTATAAGGGTTTATTCAAGAAATAACCAAGAGAATGCACAACCATCACTATAGAAGCATCATTACACTTATATTCATTCATAAACAAAACCACAAGTTAAAGTGAGATGACTTATTCAAGAAATCTTTCATCCATCAAAACCTTAGCAATGAACATCCATGAAGTAGTAAAAGTATCCACAAAGCATCCTCTCCAAAAGCCATCCATAGCGATTTGCACAAGAGAGAAAGAAGTAGTAATTGAGTAGTGATAAATCTCCACAAATAGCAATGTTTTACAAGTCAGAAGTGCTTATCCTATTTGTATAAGAGATCAAGCACCCTTCTCTTCCATTAAAAGACATAAAAACATAAAATAATGCCTTTATCTCTCACAAACACTAGAGATAAGGCAAAAAGACATAAAATATCCATGACACAAGAGTGGATAGGTTACTAAAACCCCCAATGATGCCTCCAAGATGAAATAAAAATTCTCTAATGCCAAATAATCCATCATAAATGCATATTAGAGGCCATAAGTATGGACTGAATGGCCTCATAAGGTGGATGGCTCACTCAAAGATGAACTATAGGGGATCCAAAAGTGAAGTGTTACCTCTAACAATTGCAGTGTTTCATCACTAGGTGTCCAATCATACCCCCAAGTGGCTAGAAGTGGTCATGGCCTACCCTAGCCCTGCCAAAAATTGTATTTCATTCTCAGATCTTTTTGCAAATGAGTGTAATCGACATATCTTTCTCTTCAAAGATAAGCTACCACCATTCTAGACAGTTTTTGTTCTACAATATTATGTTATTTTATTTATTAATAAAAGTTGGGTTTCATTGTATTTATGTGTTCTCTACTATAGTTTTCTTTGTATCTCATTTAATTCTCGATATAATCTAAATGAGTGGTGTTAGAGCAGTCTTTTCCTTGTTATTTCTTGGTGCATGTCCTCGACAAAGTCAAGGTATAAAGAGTTGGGTCTCGAGCTAGTTTCACTAGGGGACGACCACTCTTGTCATCCCAAGAAACCTCCTATGGTGGAAGAAAAGAGAGATGACGAAGCAGGAGATCATTTCAAAACGTTGCTCAAGGAATCCCTCGCATGAAAACTGAATGAGATGATGAACAACTTCGCATAGATCCTTCATCGACTGTCGACAACGGGCAAGGCATCTTCAACAAGCAATCATTTTGGAGGTGTGACACCCTTCAAGGTACAAGTTAACTTTGATACCCCTTTATTTGAAGGCTACATAGATGCAAATGCTTTGGGGAAATGGTTTAATATATTAGAAGGGTATTACGTTGTTCAAAAAAAATCGACACTAAAAATATCACCTTTGCTCTCCTTAAATCCCTCCCCCATGTGAAAGATTGGTGGGAATGTCACTAGGAGAGACATAATGAAGATGAGTCTATGGAATTCAAGAAAGGAACCACTTAGGAAACCTTTGTTGATGCCCTGAAGGAGTATTTCTACCTTATCAAAAACTATGAGGACCAATTGATCCTAATCAGATCCGACAAGAACAATTGGCTATCGACACGAGCTCTAGGATGATCAACACAAGCTATGTTAAGGCTATGGACAATGAAGGAGATCAACTTTTTAGTGTGAAGGGCCCCATGCCATCATGATTGATGTCTACCTTTGTATGTAATGTAGTCTTAAGTCGAACATATGAGATGTAAAGTCGGTCATTATATCATTGTGCGTAAAGAAATAGTGTATTAGGAAAATATGAGACTTTCATGAGACCTTTTTCACCTGGGGAAAAACACAAACAAGCAAAGAGAAGAAGGAGAAATTGACTGGAGAGAATTTGAAGTGTTGGGATGCATGACCTTCCAGCTATCCTCCCAATCGACCCAGTCTACTATATCATGGTTCCCCACAATGACAGAGGGGTTCTTTGGCTACGAATGAAGTAGGAGGTTGCTCATAAATCATTGAGGAGCATAGAGATGAGCTAGAGAGTATGTAAATTTCTCATTGCTCAATAATTAAGAGCCTATTTGAATCCAAAAGAATGTTGGTTTTCCCGTTTGGGTTTCAAGAGTAAATTTTGAGTTATGTGTGTGTTTATTATATTTGGATGTCTATGAGGAGAAACGGTTGCATTATGATTTAATGGTAAATGGTATGCACACAAAATAATGGTTGTCTGTGTTTTGTTTTCGTAAAGAGAAATATGTGCCAGTTGTGGTTTGAGTTTGTTCTTCCTTATATATAGTTCCCATGTGCCAATAAGCCAGTCTAATAGCTCTTTAACCACACGGATACATCCATTTTTAGGTTTCGAATCAACGACTCTCCTTTGAGAGATGTTGTTATTTACTTGGGAGTTTCTAATTTGGTTTTAAGTGTCATTAAGGGGAATTTCTCTAACATCGTGAATTAAATTGTTGCATGCTAGTGTCTACACTTTTCTCACGTGACATTCATTACTTTTTTATTATTTCTGGGGAATTTTCCTTTGCCTGCAACTTGTATACAAACCATACTTCGCAATCCAGTGTTGCTTGGGAATTTATTATTTCTCCACGAGCCATATGCACGTTTTTCTTCTTCGCTAGTTACCCAATTTTCCCTCAGACGTTTTTATCTTCTATTGGTTACCCAATTCTCCTTCCAATAGTTTTTTTGTTGTTGTTGGTTACCAAGTTCGCCCTCTTAATGGATTCTTCGCTATTGAATATCGAATTCTCCCTCTAGATTTATTTTTTTACCAATGGTCGTCTCATTTCGTCTAGATAATTTTCTCATTGGGTATTCGATCGACTTCACTTGCAGAGAACTCGTTTTCCCCCTGGTCTAATTGGGGATTCTCCCATGGTCAATTTTTTTTTACATTTATTCAATTGGACTTTCATTTGGTCAATTTTACTTTCATTTAGTCGAATTGACTTATGGGTAGTCAATTGGAATTTCATTTGGTCAATGAGACTTTCATTTAGCTGAATTGTTTTCCCTTTGGCCAACTCAACTTTAGGGTAGTCAACTTGCTTGTCATTCAATCGACTCAACTTTCGGGTGGTCGATTGGTCTGTAATTTGGCCAACTGGTTTATTATTTGTTTGACTCGACTATTGGTTTGGTTGGTACAATTTTCATCAGCTAGTGAGAGCTAAGATTATAGTTTTATTGTGGAGGATTCTATGTTGGTGAAATGGATAGGCTATAAGCCTTCTGTTTACATATCAGATGGTAATAGAGAAGAAGTTTGAATGCACCTAGTGAGACATGTATGGTAAGTACCCGCAATGACTACAAAAGAAGTGGATGAGAATTGTTTCCAGGGTTAGAGCACAAGGAATGGCAGGGGAACATTATAGAGAAGATGAGGAAGAAAATCCAAAGAATAGGTTGGATTTACTTGAGCATATTTTGGCCACGTTGACATTGATGGTGTCACAGTTATTGGCGATGAAGTGTAAGGAAACACCATCAATAGAGTCTTGTCATGAAGACCTCGATAAGGAAGGAGATAAGCTAGAGATAAAGTGTAAGACTGAGCCAGATATGGGAGAATGTAGCCATAGTAAGACATAGGTACATTTCCATGTGGAGGCCAAGGTGGAAATCAAGCCATATTTTGAGGAAGTGGATGCCATTAGGATAAACCAATGGCTATAGCTTACTAGGAAACAAAATATTGTTTTTTCTCGGTTGAAACTTGAAGGCCATGCTTTGGAATGGTGGGAGAGTGATGCAGTAAGCAGAGCACTAAGAAATGAACCACCAGTGATTGATTGGGAGGTGTTCAAGGACATCATCAAATCCCAATTTTACCTAATATGATAATAGGAACAACAACAAATAGTATGGCATTGCTTCAGGTGTAAACAAGGACAATTAGTGCAAGAGTTCACCACAGAGTTCAAGAAGATATAAATTCAGATGGGAGGCTCTCTCAAAATTCCAGACATATTAATCAAGTATTTGGGGGAATTGTTACCTCATATTCATAGATTATTAATGCTATTTAGATGAAAGATGATTGATGAGGCCAATATTCAAGCACGGTACCTTGAGGGAGACAAGGGGAAGCAATAAACAAGTATGCATAAGCAAATTGAACCACAAGAGTAGCAAAGAAAGAAGAAAAACAAGAAGAAGTGGAATGAGAAGAATAGTGTGGCAACAACACAAGAAGAAACGCCTTCTGCCCAAAAATATAAAGGATGTGAGTGAAAGGGACACACTGGCGAGAAATGTTGTAAATTACACCCTGAGAAGCATCTCAAACATTTCCAGAGGAAGAAGAAGAAAGCATTGATATTAGTGGATTTTGAGGACTGGGTAGATAGCACCTCAGACTCAGAAGAGAATATCAATTGCACTAATCTTTAGAAGAGGTGGCATTAGTTGGTTGCAGTCACAAGGAGGAGAAGGAGATGACCAAGCTTTTCTACATTAAAATCCACATGAAACAATGTAAGGTTGATTGTTTTTTATCTTGGTTCATAATCCAACTTGATCTCTACGCAATTGGATGAGAAGCTTGGGCTAGAGACACACGATCATCTGCATTCATACCCCCTAGGTTAGGTAAGGCAAGAAGTAGAATTAAAAGTGGACAAGCGGTTCAAATTTAAGTTTTCCATTAATCAAAACTTTGATGATGAAGTAGTTGCAGATGCAGTTCCTCTTTAAATATGTGAAGTCATCTTGGGAAGTCCATATTTATACGTGAGGGATGCCATTTTTAGAAGGAGAACGAATCAGTATATGATAGTTAAGGATGGGAAAGCATATGCCATAAATGCACACAAGGACAAAGCTAAGCTCTCTTTGGTCAATGTTCATCAAGCCAGAAGAATCATGGGAAATAAAAAGAAGTTTGTCTTGTTGTTCTTGAGAGAAGGAAAGTAGAAAGGAGAAGATATCGAGTTCGAGACAGGGATAATTTTAAGGATGGAAATTTATCTCAGAATGTAGAAACCTTCACAAATGTTACTAGTCCTTAATATCCAAACTATAAAATATTTGGCAATGTTTTTTGTAAAAATATTCAAATTTCTAAGGATTTTATATATTTTCTATCCTTAGAAATTTGATTTGGGCGAATCATGTTTAGAAAAAATCGAAATTGGCAAATATTTTTTTGGAAAAAGCATGGAAATTTATCCCATGGGAAATATATAGCACCTAAAAATTTCCCTAGTTGGAGATGAAGGAATGCATGGAAGAATGTGGTGGAGAGCGGCATCAACAACTACAACAACTGATTGAATCATATAAGGAAGTGTTTCAAGAGCCTTGGGAACTGCCACCTAAGTGAGAGGTTGAACATGAGATTTAGTTGTTGCCGGAGTCACCACTACCTAACGTTGGGATGTATAGGAATTCCATCACCAAATAAGATGAAGTAAACAAGTAGTTGCAAGATTTATTGGAGCACAGAGTCATCAGACCCAATACATCTCCATGTGGCTCACCCATAATCATGGTGCTAAAGAAATATGGAAGTTGGAGAATGTGCATTGACTATCGTGCCCTAAATAAGATCACCATCAAGAATAGATATCATTTTCCAAGGATTGATTACTTGTTGGATCAACTTCAGTAAGCCAAATTCTTCACTAATTTGGACCTCAACTTAGGTTACCACCAAGTGAGGATCAAAGCAAAAGACGCATGGAAGACATCATTCAAAACAAGACAAGGTTTGTACGAGTGGTTAGTAATGCCTTTTGGAATATACAATGCACATGCAATATTTATGAGTCTAATGAATGATGTGCTACACCCCTTCATTGACTCTTTTGTAATAGTATATCTAGATGACATACTAATCTTTATCAATAATTAGCAAGAGCACTTCTCACATGTGAGATAGGTACTAGAGACCTTGAGAAGAATCAATTGATTTCCAACTTGTAGAAATGTGAGTTTGGAAATACTTCCTTGATATACCTTTGACACATGATTGGAGGGGGGAAGTTGAGATTGGATCCAGAGAAGATTGCAACCATGACATAATGGCCTATTCCCACCAACGTGACAGAGGTCAAGAATTTCATGAGAGCAATGCAATATTTGACGAAATTATTTATAAAATTCTCTACAGTAGCAGCGCCATTACACACCTTGATTGTCAAAGGGAAGAGCTTTCATTGAGGTAATCCACAACAAGAGAATTTGAAGACTTGAAAAATAAAATCAGTGATGCTCCAGTCTTAGGCATGCCAAATTTTTAGAGACCTTTTGAGCTAAAGACATATGCTAGTGGGTATGCATTAGGAGTAGTACTCATGCAAGGAGAAAAGCCTATATGCTACCGCTCAAAGTTGTTTCACAGATTAGTTCTAGACCACAATATGTATAATAAATATTTATTTGCAATTGTACAAGCAGTCAAGAAGTTGAAGCATTATCTCCTAGGAAAAGAGACCATAATACACACGAATCATCAACCCCTTCAGTATCTATAGATTTAGAGCAAGATGCAACAAGTGAGGCATTACAAGTGGTTAGCTTTCTTGCAGCAACTCCATTTACTGATTAAGTACAAGAAAGGAGTCAAAAATAGGAAAGCAGACATGCTCTCTCAACCACCAYTGAAGAATATTGTAGCAATTGGAATGATAATGTAGCTTGAGCCTTTCACTCATGAAATTATGAGTGAATACTATGAGGGAGATGAAGATTTTAGAGGATTTTACAAGAAAATGAAGGAGGTTGATTACTATCATTGAAGGAAATGAATAACACCTCCAATATGGGTTGTTATACAAGTTGGACAAGATATGCATACCCCACGATAGAAGAGTTTAGTTGATGAGAGAAGCACACACTTCTAGAGTTGTTGGGAATTTTGGCATGACAAAGGTAGTGGAAAATTTGTTGTGGTATGTGTATTGGTCAAAGATGCAAGAGCAGGTGGAAAATTTTGTTAGAGGCTACATAATTTGCAGCACTAGCAAACCAGGCAACTGGAAACTTGTGTTTGTACATGTCATTGCCAGTACCAAGAAAGTCTTTGGAGAGCATCTCCATGAATTTTGTTGGAGGCTTGCCTATGAATCCTAGAGGCCATGAATACTTGTTTGTTGTAGTAGATCAATTTAGAAAAAATTGTGTGCTCATTCCATGTAAGATGACAATATTTGGAAGAAAGGTAGTTGAACCATTCTTCAGCCATGTTTGGGTACATTTCAGATTGTCAACCTCCATCATATATGATCAGGACAACAAGTTCTTGGGTAAATTTTCGACAACGCTTTGGGAAAGAATGGAACCAAGTTGAAGTATTCCACTACATTCGATCCTCATACTGATGAACAAAATGAGGTTGTTAACGGGGCATTGGTACAATTATTGAGAAGCTACAACAACAAACATACAAAGACTTGGGATGAGAAACTAGTCTACATTCAACACTCCTACCACATATCACTCCTTTCCTCCACCGATAAGTCTCCTTTAGAGACTTGTTTTGGTTATTTACCTCCTTCACCATTTGATACCATGTATGGCATGCAGAAGGAAGAAGCGGGCTTGCAAGGAAATGAACATAAGGTAAGCACATTAATGGACAAGATCAGGAAAACACATCTAAGGGTTCAAGAGTAGCTTGAGAACATCCAACAATTGTATAAAGCTAGGCATGATCAACATAAGGAAGATCACAAATTATGTGTTGGAGACAAGGTGTGGATTTATCTATGTAAGGAACGATTACAAGGAGAAACAATGAAACTCAAACCCCTTAGATATGTACCATTTGAAATCATTGAGTAGATGAATGAGAATGTCTTCGGGCTCAAACTTCCACCCTATATGCAGATCAGTTCACTGGTGAACGTGGAATATTAAATGTTGTATGAACCTTCCATGTTGGATGAGGAGGAAGAACATTAGGTTCCTCCTACTGTTGAAGATATTATACCTCATGATCTTGAAGAGTTAAATGAAGACACGGTTTTGGAGCACAAGGAGAGAGACACTAATACATATTGTAAAACTTTCGACGTTTTATTTGCGGCGTTATGGACAAAATTGTCCATATTGTCGCAAAATAGAGGAAATTTAAAAAAAAAAAAAAATCATGTTGCCCGATAACATCGGTGTTGCCACGTTGACGTCTCTCTTGCCATGTTAACGTCTCTCTTGCCACGTTAACGTCACTCTTGCCACGTTTTCCACTGGAACGTCTCTCTTACCACGTTTTCCACTGGAACGTCTCTCTTGCCACGTTTGTGAAGAGATATGTCGCAATTGCGACGTTTTGAAAACTAGGTTTTCCCCTCCAACGGTCACCTTAGTATGTTCACCAAGTCAAAATACCAACGGTCACTTAGGACTTTTTTATGTCGGAATTGCGACGTTACAAAATCTATAAATATGTTGCATTTGACAGATGTTGCGACAAGTTTGCTATAATAACGACACTTGAAAAAGGGTTTGTGGGTCTTCTCGGTGAACAAAAAATAGATATTTGTTTCAGTATAAGTCTGTGGGGAAGAATGTCAGAAAACATTAGAGCTGAATGGGTTCAGTGTCATTCAGCATGCCATCTTCAAAATCTTACTTCTTGATCTTGTTTGCATCATAACTTTTCACCATAATATTGATCATTTCTCATTTAAATATTTCATAAAGCATGTTCTTCTCTAGTCTCTCCAATTCTTCCAATCATTTTTAAAAATATTTTGTTGTCTATATCCTCTATGTTACTTCTATTTACAAGGATAACACCTAGTTTTCTATCGACGTTATTTCTTATTTGTCAAAGGTTTTTACATTTATCATTTCTTCCATGTTGTCCTTTATTCCGAGAGAATAACATCAAGTCAATTATTGTAGTCTAATCTCTTCAAGTCACATATTTTGTGAGTATGGATGCAAATACCTTGTTCATACTCTTTGTTAGGACATTTTCGCTAGGGTAGTATGGAATACTCTTCTAATCAACAACCTTAAATATCCAATCAACCATTTATAA
>JASDQU010339009.1:0-12501 GCA_032191745.1 Picea mariana
AGCATTTCATTTATGTTCTACATATTTTATATATCTGGTATCTTGCAAGCTACCGGTCTTTGCATTTTTAGGCCCCCTAAATCGTTCCTTCAGGTCAAACAGATTTTCCAAATTAGCTATCCCTTTCGAGATGTTGTGAGATTTAGATCTGTCAATAGGTTGACCTGTTCGAGGGTCAGTTTCTATCGATTGATCCTGGAATAATTCATCGTCGATGGCCAAATATTTGAAATTGTCTTGGTTAGTTAGGAAGTTTATGATTTGTTCATCTCCTTCAAAGACTTTCCAATTAGAAATGTTTTTAGGCACCGATGGTTTGTAGAGTAGTTCCACAGTGAATCAGGAGGATTCATAATATTCTAGAGGTGACAGCCTTGAAGCCACTATGGCCAGGGAATTAGCAAGGATATTCTTTTCTCTAGGGATCGTAGTGATATTGAAAGCTTCAAAATTCTCTATTAACCTATGTACTTCCTACTGATAATTCTTTAGGTGCAGGGAATTGCAATGTATAGTATTCTTTACTTGTCTAACTATAATCTCTGAGTCTCCAGAAATTTAAATACTTTGACATTTAAGTCTAAGGATTTATTTAATCCTTGTACTAGAGCTTCATACTCGGTGGTGTTATTGATGCATTTTAATTCTAGTCTATAGGACATGAAATGACGTTTACCTTTTGGATCAATGAGGATGCACCCTGCCCCTGATCCTTCCTCCGATTTATATCCATCAAAGTATATGGTCCAAATTTGTGAACGACAATCGCCTTTTTCTTCTTTCTTATTACTTTCTTGCTCCCATATATTTTGTTCCATAATCTCCATCACAGTGTCTTGACAGAAGAGGGTGTCTTCTGTCAGTATTGGCGACTTCTCTTGAAAAACCATTTCAGAGTTTTGAGTGAGAGGGACATCGGATAAGAGAGGAGAAAAATTATAAAAGTGGGAATCGCAGGAATAATTTCCCAGCACGGGGAAATCTGTGGATAAGGGTTCGTTCAGGGTTTCTAGATCAATGATCATAAGTTTCTGGTATCTCTCCCTATCGATTCTAATCATATTATTGTATCCCTTTAGTGGTAGCCAAAGGTGTGCCCAGTCTACACTAAAGTACCTGTCTAAATTCTCAGACCAATATCGACTTAGTAATAACCCATAGGCCTTTGGGATGTCTACTACAATGATATCAATCACTTGCACAAACTTAGGATGTGTCTCTATCCTGATCATTACATCTATGAGTTCCCCCATAACTTTGACCTGGGTTCTGTCTAGTTGTATCACATGTTTATTGCTCTTGATAGGAACAAAATTTATTTTTTTGTAAATAGACAAGGGTATAACGTTGGAAGATGTTCTCGAATCTACCAAACAATTGTGGAGGTTCCTGTTGAAGACTTCAAACGTTAAGATAAACGGTGGGACAAAAGGTTTTCCCTGCTTATCTTCTGAGTAGGTATTCACAGTTAGTTTATTTACTAGATTTGTGGAAGTTAGATTTCTTTGCTGCTCATTGCTTGTCATAGGGTTTTCTACTGATTTCAACGCTTGTAGAAGGAAATATTTTTGTTGAGGGATTCTACATATGTCCATAACCGATATATTAGCCTTCAACTTATTTAGATATTAAACTACGGTGTACTCTAGTTTGGGCGATTCTCACGTATGGATTCTAATAGGGTTCTTACTGGGAGAAAAAGGTGCTTCCGAGTGATAGGGATTTGACCTTTCCCCCGATGTTTGAGTGGTAGTAGGATCCTTTGAGATAGGAGGACCTTTACTTCTATTTTTCACAACCGATATCTATGTGGGTGGTTCTTGAACCTGAAATAGGTCGTCGGAAGGCATAATTAGGTCAGGATCCCATATCAGCATGGTTGTATCTTCTAGTGGGTCAATCTCTTCCTGGTCAGTAACATTCATAACCAAACTGCTTGGTTGTTTGGTTAGGGAAACCTTGCCTAAAAACTGGTTGGCCATAAAATTCATGGAATGCACCCATTGAGGGTAGTCTCTTTCAGAGTGGTTTTCCTGGTGATAAGTACAGAAAGAATCAGATGCGACATTCCCTAGATCGATATTCAAGTTAGTTGGGGGAGGTTCAATGGATTTGAATGACGGGTTCCTTTTAAATAAAGTTTTATAGGGCCTTTGGCCTTGGTTTTCTTCCCCAACGTTTCTGTTCATGTCTATGATCTCGTTCGATAATTTATTAACCATGCATTGTAGATCTTCTATGTCTCCATTACCCTTGTTGGGAGTCTATTCTGCTTGTTTCCCTGAAGGTCTAGTCAGAAGGAGTCCTCTCCTGGGAGGAGGTTGAACTTATTTCTTAACTAAAGAGACCTAGCCTTCTTTACACCCTTTCATCTAGAATTCTATCATTTTAGCTTCATCAAAATTCTCATCTAAGTTTCATTTGGAAGCCCTCTTCACAAACTTGGAAATAGAAGTTGGAAGCGCATTAGCGTATACTTCGATTTGCAACTCTTGAGTTGGTTTGGCTTCGGGCTGAAATTTGTTTAAAATGGACGTGAATATTTGATTGAAATATTTAACCTTATCTTTTGAACTCATGGTGGCGGCGAACAACTCATCCATCGGATCTCCTGTAGTAGTCTCTTCTACAAATTTATCTAGAAAATATTTTTGAAACTTTGTCCAGCTAGTTATGGATCCTACAGGTAAGTTAAAATACCATGTGGAGGATGAGTTCTCAAAAGTGTAGGGGAACATCCTGCAAATTACGTCTTCATGTTGGATGTTCATAAGCCTGATTGCTAGTATAAATTTCTTGATATGATATTCAGGCAATCCCGAGGTTTCGGGATTGAACTGAAGTAACTTCTCTGGATGTCGGGGAAGGTTATGGACTGGTCCCGGGAGGGCCAAAGCATCTCTGGCCAACCAGGGTTGATTGTTCATAGGTGGGTTCCCCCTTTCTTCATTATGGCCATTGATTCCTTCCATATCTTCAGACTCTGATTTAAACTCCTCCTCTTCTGAAAAATCATCTGGTTCAGAGACGTCGCCGGTTGGTGTTTCGAGTATCAGATCAAGAGGATATTGGATTTCGGTGATTGCAAAATATATTAAGTCTTCTACCGTGTGCAAGAAAACTTCGTCGGGAGTATTGACCACTGGCCTACTTATATTTTTTCTTCAAGGAAGTATCAGGTCTAAGGACAACGCACCGATCTGTCAGGCATATGCTCTTGTGATTATTCTGAATTGATTTAATTCCTCGTGAGGAAGAGCGTAAGGTATTTTAGGGTGAAAAGATTATTCCTGGATATGGGGTGATTTACTCGTTTCATGAGTAATCAATGTGTGTGGGTAGTCTTGGGAATGACTAGCCATGCATGTGCGCTGCTTTGAATCTATAGGTTGTTTGAAATACTATGTAAAATATATATCCATCCATTCATTCTTGGCCCTCCTTCTAGCGCCAATTTTGTTGATGGGTCCTAAATACCTTGATTCAACAGTAGGAACCAAACCCGCCACTGAGGCCCAATTAGACTCTGCATCGTTTAATAGTGGAATGGTTCTCCAGATCTTGCGATCGGACCAATTTATCGATGGGATTTATGTTTTATTATGAAGGCTCTTCCTTCAGTTCAGACTATCTCTTTTTGTATTTTCTCTTGGGTGGGACCGATATGAGATGTAAGTTGACATAAACCAACTTGGAAACAAAACAGAACTAAGTTCTAACTACTGGGGAAGAGGTTGAACTTGGGATAACCCGCTGCTCAAGCATGCATGCAAAAATTTTATACCACAGGGCTAGTACTAATACATTAACCATGTGAGCATCCAATTATTGTCAGAGAAACCAATTACCAGAAAGAAAACACATATGTGATAAGACAATGGTAAGAAAAATAATTCACCTACTTAATCATCCATCACATAATAACACCACGATTCATCTTCATCATTAAATTAAAGAACAACAAAATATTGCGCCAGATAAATTGACAATAGATTAATTAGCTCTTACTCATGACAACATCATTCATGAAACGAGATAGGAAATAGTTCTTCTCCATGTCCAATCACATGCATTTGATGAAAATAATTTTGTCTCTGGTCCAGAAGGACTTCTCTATTAACGGTAGCTCGGAAATAATTCTTGACAAAACCAAAACAGAAGAGTTTATTGCAACAACCATGGACCACTAACTAATTGGTCTATGATATTATTTATAATGTAAAATTAACTAAAAGTAACGGCTAAGTGTAGTTTAAACAAAACAAAAACTCACCACGTGGCGTCCTCTTCTAACAGTTTCTTTAACATTCAACTCAAGAAATCACTTGAAAGGGTGACTTTTCTCATACTTCAACCAACTGATAAAAAAATCCTCACAAGTTTGGTCCCATGGAAATCTATGTTGCTCCATTGGAGTCATGTAAATTCATCTGACCTCCATTGCCTACACTCGGTACTTCACTAGACTAGTGTTTAACTGTTGTAGCACGGTCCGCGCTCTAATCGGATGTTCCATAAATCGTTGCACTCATCCTGGAAATGTGTCGATCACCATCGCTAGCTCTTCGGCCCATAATAAATCTTGCTTGGTATGTGATTTGACTATGTCGCACAAGTCGACGAAGTTTTCGGGGTTGCTGAACTCAGGGAGTCTGATATCCTTCAATGCTTTGTTAATTTTCCCCCAATTTTTCTTGCATTTGACCCACTGCTCTTGAATTTCTCGGTGTGGTTCTTGAGACATCGTAGCCCAATACCTGGTTGATTTCTTCATGTGATCAAGACTGATTTTGCCTAGCACTCAGATGTTGTGTTCTTCTTTATCCCAGCCCTATTGAACTGCATCAATGTATTCGAGTCTTGTCCATGTCCTTACATGTTGCAAGTGCCATGAGAGTATCTTCCTGGAGTTCAACTATATTTTCAATAAAAAGGTGCCTCTCTTTTTTGAATTGGTTGTAAGCTTCTTCGAACTCGCTTCTCAGGTATATCGTGGTATAAGTGGCACCCTGATAGTATTCATCCATGTGGTGCAAATATTCTAGTTCCTTCAGGATGGAAGCCAACTCCTTTTCATCTCATTTGGCTCTGTCTAGGGTTGCATCCGAGAGCGCCATCCCCATGCCGAGGAGCTCAGATGTTCTGGCATTTTCTGTGTTTATCAATTTTTCCTCTATATTGATGAGGATGGAGTGATCCAATGTGATCCTCCTTTTATTTGTAGTTCTATGGATGATGGCCTTCCTCTTTCGATCATAGGAGATCACATAAATATCGGCTACCTCGTCCACAGGTTCGGGAATATGTTGATCACCCCATGTGAGTGTGTTTCCCAAATTTCCGGTGGTGTATACTTATTCAATATCGGGTTCTAGAACTTTCTCGTTGTGCTCCGAAGGCCCGGACTCTACTTGTCACTTGTCGGGGATATGAGTATCGAGAGGAATAGAGGCATTGGGAAAATACTCGATACTTACTTGTTCATTGGCTGCTGAATCACCGATTTCCTTTAGCGGGGATCCCTCCCTAAGCTCATGCGGTTCTGACTTGTTTCTCTGATTGTCTGCTCAAGTCTCTGGCATATCGAGTCTCCTCATGTTGAGGCCACTTTCGACCTCTTTTTATTTCTTTGGGATCTTCTATATTTTGACCTCAGGAGCAGGAGAAGAAGTATTGTTGGGTGCCTTTTCTTCTTGGAAATGCACAGGGGTCCTGCGAGATGCCTCTGGGATTTCATCATCACTATATATATTTAAAAATTCTCTTAATGGATGAGGCACGCTTGTTTCTACTGATACCCAACCTGTCTCTGGTTGAGTCATCACACCTATCGGTGATCCAATCGGTGGCATTGTGGATTCAGGGTCATCTGACACGTTGATTTTATCAAGGTTCATGAAATTAGGGCCGCTTGGCCCCGTCGGGCTTTCTTCTGGGCTATCGGTTGGAAGCCTTGGAAACATGATGAGATCTGGGTTATCCCGCATCCAATTCATTATCTGTTGGGCTTGTTAATACATGAGTGCCCCTCTCTCCCATGCATCCTAAGCCTTGGGGAAATTCATGTCCTATACCGGGGTTACTTGGGAAATCTTTGTTGTTTCGGTGGCTTCTTGAGGAGCTTCCACTGCTTCGACTGATTCAGGTGCTATCCTTTCTTCGTTGGCCCTGATGATTTATTGAGACAATTGTTCCAAGACTGTTGCTTGCTCATCCCAAATCATGGCCTTAAACCTGGTTGCTTTAGGGTCATCCATCCTTGCCACCACCTCATCCCAGCTTTGAGCATTTTAGGTGAAGATCTCATCCTCAAACCTGTCATGGGAATATGGCCAGCATAATGATACCTGTGACGCGTGTTTTAGGACCAGACCCTTGGGGTCATGCTTGCAAAAATGACTAGTCTGGAATCAGAACTACAATTGGCTTAACCCTTCTTGCTTGGCCTATGCGGTGTCAGTTACCATGTAGAAACCAATATGAAACCCATAGGGTATGAACACCCACTTCTTATCCTTTACCAAAGTAGCATTATAACCTTGCAGGATGGTCTAATAACATATTTCCCCTACTACTAGTCGATCGAGGACATATACAGGTAATTGATGGGGTGCTTTGGTGGAGCCAAAAACCCTGATGTAGGTATCATGCTCATCTATATACCAATGGCCAAATTTTGATACAATCCTTTTGGCTGCATCCCATAGCCTTGGGAACTCTTTCTTGAACAGAAAAAAATAAATGCATGCGATAAACTGATCGAAGATGACAGAGTAGGATTTCTTGTACCTGTTCTCCCACAAGATGCCAAAATACACATGGACCGGGAGCTCCGATGTGTGTCAGCTCAATTTCATTCTTGCAAAGACATTTCTGGCACAAATGACGTCCAATAGATAAGAAGCCATATAGAAGGATGGGGTTTCTCCCTCTTTCGTCATTTGAGCCTGTCATATGCAAGTGCCCAACTGTTTGAAGATGATGGCACCCCAGTTAAAACCTAGTCTGGAAATGGATACCGTATAAGCTAGAGGCATCCAAGTCTCTGAAAACCTAGAGCAGTCTTTCTCCCCATGAAATCGGCATAGGAGGGCCATTAGATATATGTACGGCTCCCTCAAGTTAGTAGTCGGGTACCAGCCGGAGGTCCGATTGGTGAACTTTTTATATTCTCTCCACCACGATGCCATTTCCTTGATGGTGTCTTTTTTGTCATAGAAGCTCACAACAAAATTGATGTTTAGTCGCTCTTCCAGCTCTCTGAGCTTGTAGGAATTTTGAACTTCCACTGGGAGGAAAACCCCAACACACTCATCGTTGTCGTCATTAATAAAAAATCTTTTTGTCAATGTGATCGATAAGCCATTTCAGGAGTTTGATGCAGAGGAATACTGGATTCCTACTTGCCACCATGTGAAGATATGCCTTTCGGACATTCGGGAGGACTTCATCGTCGAGTCTTCTCGTATCAGGATCATTGTGCAGGTTATATTCAGGGAATTCCTCCCGCTTGGTTTTCTTGAAAAGTTCTTCCCAGCATGGGAATACTTTCTTGGTCCCAATGTTTGCCTCAGTGTCTCCAAAGGTCGAGGGTTGAACGAAATCCTTCTTGGTGGCTATTTTGATGACGAGCACCAGCTTTGGAGAAAATTCCAATTGTCTTGAAACCGCTTGGGAGGAACCTTCTCCCACCTATGGTTCTTGTAGCTTTGGTTCTCTTAGATATTTACTGGTGGTGGGTTTCTTTGGAGGCATTGTTCCTGCAACTGAAAAATGATCCTTTAGGCAAGTGTACAGAGTAACATTGGATAACAATGTATGAAATGAGGCATAAAACATCAATAGACCGATACATACTTGTAATGCTTGCTCAACTGTTCTTTAATACTCACTGGACCTTGGAATCTATCCCCGGACTACTCATCTCGCTCCTCTGGATGTTCTGAACTCCTTCACGCACATAATAACCTTGTTTAAAATGACTCAAAAGAATATAACGGGAGATAACCTACCAGTCATATCAACTAGTTAATACGAGGAATGGGTGAAATTCAAAACAATCTACCGCCAAATATCTGCAAATAAATTCTACACGGGTTGACGGAAGAGGGGCGGAGGGAGATGCACTATATCGGCATGTTCAAACGGTCCTTTTGATTCATGCATGAATTGGCAACTAATGCAAGATTCTGGAATTAATTAACCCTTTAAATGTGTCGTATCTAGCATATCTTAGAGCTAAAACGTCCGATCGTGTCATTTTCTTAGTGGGAAGATCAAGAATCAACGATATCCTTATGCATGTTTCCATCGGTATACTCCTGAGAAAACTTTAGATGATGAAGAATTTCGTTGTAAAATGCTGACGTGGTAAAACTGGTTCAGGGTGCGATGTGGGTCTCAGGAGCTAGTAACGACTCTAGGGAAAACTAGATCGTATGTTTGATCACTCGAGCAATGACATATGGCAACAGAGGATAGGTGGTTTGACCGTATATCTTAGTCGGAGTTGTGTCTTTCAACAGAATACATGCATTAAAATAAACCTAGGATTGTCGGGGCCGAAAGGTATCGGGGTCGGCAATCGGGGGTTGACGTTTCACATTCTCCATGGGCTATCCTTCTAAAAACTCACCAATGCTGGAAGTTATCAGGGATCATCTCTTAGATATTGTTCCATCACATAGTTCCTTTGTGGGTTATCATACTCGAAAACCCTCAATGTCGAAAACATTTTGGAAGTCGGCAATTGGTGATATCATTTCATTCTTCGTGAGCGCTTACTCTTTTAGTCATTCACCGATTCCGAAGGGATCGGTCATCGACGATATTCTCAGTGATTCTTGTCACAAAATAAATATCATGTCTGTCAATCCCGATGAATATCGGGACTCGGTAAATTTGGTTCTCTCTAGCATTTTCTTTCACACTTAGTCCTTTTCGATGTCAAATTCCTTAAGCGTGTCGGGGAAAGTTTTGACTGTCAATTCTCTAATTTAGATATTGGTCTTTTAAGATAATGGTTTTTCATGCTCGAGAAAACTTTGAAAGACTTAAATGGGAAACAAAATGATAAGAAAAGGCAACATTCTTCATACTAAGGTCGAATTAGACAGTGCAAAATTGTGTCAAAAGGTAGGGTGCGTCGATCCTAGATCTTCACACTATCTCTCAAAGTAGGATGTGATGATCAAATAAAAATGGAAAAAATAAAAAGAAAGAAGGTTTTCTAGTGAATTTAAATAGTCATAGAGTCAAGTTGGATCTCCCAGTGACTTAGAAAACAGAACCCAAGCAATAAAAGCAAGAAATCAAGACAAAATAGGAAAACAATATGTTCCCTAGTATGGTCACCAATTTTGTTATCGGACAAATCGGTAAGTACAGACACAATCTGATCTCCCTAGTTTCACCCCGAAACTAGAACAAAACAAGATAGAATATAAAACTTTCCCTAAGTTTCAATCATCAAGCATACTAACTAACAAGAGATATATGACATACATTTTAAATGTTGTTTGTCCTCGCTAGTATCATCCTCGCTCCGTTCAAAGTCTTGTGCGATGTTGAACCTGTAAATAGATACAAGCCAACGAAGTGAAAGAAACAATGTATACTCAATAAAACCTATGTATGTGATCAATGAGTCATAAAATAAAATAAAGACAATTTTATGGGAAATAAATATATTACTGTATTATAAATATGAAAAGGAGAATACAACTAGATGCCTTGATGTTGTAAGGTACCTTCCAACAATTCCTTGCTTCCCACACACTTCTTGCTCCACGGATTCTGAGATCAACAATCTATATTGACAAAGCAAATCCCAAAGCTACAAAAATTACTCAAGCTCACACCAAAAGCTAGCCAACTAACTTTTCCCATGAGAACTCTTCTCCTTTTATAAGCTTAAAAGGATAGGGTGAGGAGGTTAGGATGATCCCATGAGATTAGGGACATGAATCATATCAAAACCATTTTTTTTTATGACGTTCATCGAGGAAGAAAGAACCGAGAAGAGGTATAGGGGAAGGGCTGAGAGAACATACTTGATCAAGAGGATATGTCCTGGAAGAGAAAGAGAGCAGTGAGTCCAACTACTAAGTTTATCTTCTAGTTTTTCCATAATAACCTCCCAAGAATGATCATGAAGAGATTTGGAAAGAAGGGGAGATCCTAAATATTTAGCTGGGAAGGAAGAGGGTTGGAAACCAAGCAAAGTGTACAGATGTAGTTGAATAGTGGGGGGGAGTATTGAAGAAAAAAACCTAGGATTTCTCTTGGGTAATGACCGTGCCAGAAGAAAGATTAAATAGGTCCATTTTTTTTTAAATCATCCACTTCTTTTACTGTAGATTTTCCCATTAGAATATTTTCATCCACAAACTGAAGATGAGACAAAGCCTCTACACCCTGAAGGAGGGTTTTCCCCTTGATATCACCTTGTCTCTTAGCACAGGAAAGGTTGCGTCTCAGACCTTCTGCCAAGATTGTGTATAGGAAAGGGGACATAGATTTTCCCTTCCTAATACCTCTAGAAACATTGAAGGTATTGGAGGGAGATCCATTCACTGAGATAGAGAAGAAGGTTGTAGAGAGCCATTCATAACCCAATCCACCCATTCTTCCCCAAATCCAAAAGATAAATTAATCTTATGAAGGAAGTCCCAGTTCATCTGATCATAGGCCTTACACATATCCAATTTCAACATCATTCCCACTTTTTTTTACACCTTGAGGGAGTGAATAGCTTTGTGGGCTACTATAGTACCATCTAGAATATGATTTCCCTCTACAAAGCCTCCCTACTCCTGAGAAATGATGAGCGGGAGGATAGGTTTAAGCCTAGAGGCTATCAGTTTGGAAATAATTTTATAAATGACATTGCATAAGGAAATGGATAAAAACTTGTCTGTGGAGCATGCTCCTTTGATCTTCGGGATTAAAGTGATGAAAGTGGCATTTAAGTCCTACAGAATAGATTTAGATTTGTGTGATTCTTCCACCACTTCCCAGATATCATTTTCAAGAACCGGCCAACCTACCTGTAAAAAGTCAGGGGTGAAGCCATCCGACCCGAGGGACTTCCCTAGGGCCATACTTTTAACAATTACTTCAACTTATTCTCTGGAGGATGGTCCGATCAAGATTTGGGATTGTTTTGGGGGAACTAGCCTAGGGATCGCTTTAGTTATTTTAATGATAGCTTCATGTTTGTTTATCTCAGGTTCTGAGAGAAGGTCTTGGTAATATTTTAGGAGTTCCTTCTCAATATCCTCCTTTGTCACTTTGGTGTTGTCATCCTGTGCTTTGATAGACACAATTCTATTTATATTCCTTCTTTGGGTTTAAGAGTTATGGAAGAAGTGAGTGTTCTTGTCCCCTTCTCTTAACCAATGGATCCTAACTTTTTGTCTCCAAAGAATCTCTTCCTAGTGCACTCTTCTAATCAGATCTTCCCTGATTTCAGCTTCCCTCACAATGAGTTCTGAGGAGAAGAGTCCTTGAATGCCTTTCTTGTTGGTTGTGGAGCCTGATTATCTTCCTGATTCAAAGGTCTTTGTTTTCAGCTGTGTTTATACCCCATGAATACTTTACACCCTAGAATAATGTACACTCATCCACGTAGGGGAGTGAAAAGGGGGGTCCGGGGGCAAGCGAGCCCCTAGAGGAAAAATTGTCTTTTAAATGTATATTTAAATTTCATTGTAAATTTGGACCGTTCATTATAAGGTCGCAGATCTAACAATAGAAGTTATGTTAGGATTTTTTTCCTAGAAGGAAACCCTCTTTTATGAGGGAAATGTATTGTAGTTATGCATCATTGTGAATATTGTATTTTGAGAGAGGATACTATGAGAGAAAGAAGAGGAAGTTACAACGGGTGTGTTGTAGGTTGTATTCCTTCATTTGCTGGACAATAATAAAGGAAGGACCTAGAAATTTCTCTGGTGGACGTAGCCCACACTGGGTGAACCATGTATATATGTGTCTCTATTGTATTGTGTATATTCTATGTTTTATTTCCACATTTGTTTTATTTTATTTCTTTTCGATCCTGTTTTTCTAACAACTAGTATCAAAGAGAAAGGTAACTCGCAGGAGAAAAGGGTTCCTGGTTTGAGTGGGAGCAATGGCGGTAGATGGAAAGTTTAGGGTCGATAAATTTAATGGCCAAAACTACAAGTTATTGAAGATGCAGATGGAGGATTATTTATATCATAAGGATCTATTCCTAACATTAGGTGGAATAGCAAAGAAGTCGACGACTATGAAGGACGAAGAATGGGAGATTCTTGACAGGAAGGCTCTAGGAACGACATGGATAAGCCTGGCAGCGTTGGTGGCTTTCAATATTTAGAAAGAAAAGACAACGAAGGATCTGATGGATGTGTTGGCTAAAATGTATGAAAAACCCTCAGCATCCAATAAGGTATTTTTAATGAAGAGATTATTTTATATGAAGATGTCAGAAGGTGGGTTTGTTGCAGATCATTT
>JASDQU010339012.1:0-12405 GCA_032191745.1 Picea mariana
GAAGGTCTCTATGAATGGCTAGTCATGCCCTTTGGCTTAACAAATGCACCAGCCACTTTCATGAGGTTGATGGATGATGTATTGAGACCCTTCACCAACTTCTTTATGGTGGTATATTTGGATGACATTCTCATCTTTAGTCAAACGTGGGAAGAGCACATGCGGCATATTCAACAGGTTTTGAGCTCTATGCAGCCGCACAAGTTGTATGCCAACTTGGAAAAATTCTCTTTTGGCATGAACATGGTCTAATACTTGGGCTACATTGTTGATGAGCATGGGTTACATGTTGATTCATCTAAGATCCAAGTCATCCGTGACTAGCTAGCCCCGACCACACTGACCGAGCTTCAGAACTTTCTGGGGCTAGCCAACTTCTATCGACGATTCGTGTTGGGATTATCCCATATTGCATGGGCCCTCAATCAGGTGACCAAGGGAGGTGGTAGGGCCAAGCTGATGTGGGGGAAGGATCAGCAACGAGCATTCGATGATATGAAGCATTGCTTGTTCTCAACTCCGGTACTCTCCTTGCCCGATCTGCAACAACCATTAAATATTGAGACTGATGCATTTGACTATGTTGTGGGTGCAATTCTCACTCAGCACGGTCATCTGGTGGAATACCATAGTGAGACACTCTCTGATACTATCCGGAAATACCCCACCTATGACAAGGAAATGTATTCCATTGTACAATCCTGTAGTCAATGGAAACATTACATTCTGGGGAAAGAGATGAGCATACACATTGATCACAAGCCTCTGCAGTTCATATAGACACAGGTAAAAATGCAGAACGACCACCATCAGAAGTGGTCCACCTACCTGCAGCAGTTTCATCTCAACATCAATTATAAGATAGGTATCTCCAATTGTGTCATTGACTGCCTCAGTCATCCCCCTGTGGCTGCACTCACCAATGTGCTCCATTCCTGTGGACATGAAGCCTCTAAGTGCCCCAAACTTTATCAGCAAGATTCGGACTTCGCCACCACATATCATCTCTTGGGTATAGGTGCAACTGTCACTGATTTTCACATTCAGGACAGACTCTTATGCCACCTAGGCCATCTCTGTGTTCCTACAAGTGAGCATGCAAAGATGATTTGGGAATCCCACTACAGTCGGGTGGCAGGACATTTTGGCGTAGAGAAAATTGTGTTCGTTCTTCAGAAACATTTTTATTGGCCAAAACTTTGACAGGGCATCAACAAGTATATCAAATCTTGCACTACCTATGTCATTGCCAAGCCAGTCATCAAGAAGCAAGGCTTATATACCCCTCTTCTGATTCCCAAGAAGCCTTGGGAATCCATCTCAATGGATTACATGCCTGGCTTGTCGTCCACCAAGCAAGGAAATGACTGTGTGTTTGTGGTCGTTGATCGATTTTCGAAGATGGCCATCCTCACAGCTTGTAAGAAGACTGTCACAGCGACAGATACTACCAAGATCTTCTTCGAGCGAGTGTGGGTCCACTTTGGGATACCACAGACCATCATCTCCGACCGAGACAGTAGGTTCCTCAACACCTTTTGGTCGAGCATTTGGTCTCTGTTCGACACCAAACTCACAAAATCCACTAATTTCCACCCCTAAACAATGGCCAAACAGAGGTCGTCAATCGAATGATTGTGCACATCCTGCGCATGTATAAATCTAAGAATCCACGTACATGGGATGAGAATCTCCCCTATGTCCAACACAGTTACAACAGGGATCTCCATAGTTCCATTGGACATATCCCATTTCAGGTGGGTCTGGGATTCCAACCCTTGGGACCCATTGATGTTGCACTCCCTCTTACCACTGCACAGACAAACTCTTCCCCTGATCAGTCTGTGATTGACAAAGCCACTAGATTCATTGAGCAGATTCAGCACATCCACCAACAGGTCCAAGAGATTTTTCAGAAATCCAATGCTAAGTACAAGCAGTTCCATGATCAACATAGGGTACCACACCAGTTTCAGGTTGGCGAAAAAGTCTGGTTACATCTGCAAAAGGAGCATCTCACTGGGCCCCATCGGAAGCTACACCCACTTCATTATGGGCCTTACACTATCACCAAGGCTATCGGTAGCAATTCTTTTGAGCTCAACACTCCACCCTTCCTTGCTCTGCATCCAGTATTCAATGTGGACCTCCTTTAGCCATATTTTCCATCATTATTGGACACTTCTGAGATCGGAGAACAATTGACACCAACAGAGATCAACCCTCACTGCATGGAACAAGCATCCACTAATCAAATCATGGACACACAAGTCAAGGGCACTCGCCAGCAGTGGATCCAGCTTTATCGGGTTGTCAAGGCAGAGCAACTCCTACACCAAGGCAAGTGGATCACCTGGGGCCAAATCTAGCAGAAGTTTCCTCATCTGATGGGGGAATTCAACGCAATGGAGACCATTGCTTCCTGGGGGGGGAGGATTGATCCAGGTGGATATTGGTGGCCACCCACCTATTCCAACTGGATCCTCGTGTCCGTTTTTGTTCAACACTTTATTTTGTACTGCTTTGTAATTGTGGGTTCTACACTTCTCGGACTGTCAAAATCCCCACTCATCCTCCAGGTGGATACGGATGGCCTCTCTCCTAATCCAACTGGCTTATTTTGTATGTTTTCATGTCAGCACATATTTTTGTACTTTCGGGGCCATTTTGGGGCCCTAAACATTTTTTTTTTTTTTGCGGAATGTGTAGTTCTCTGAAATACCTTTCCAACGGGCTATTATGCACCTAATACGGAGGTCGTATGCAAAAGTTACGACCCTACAAAGTTGAGGCACCAAATTACACCAACTTACCTATAGGGACCACATGATTTTTGGTGTTTCACCTTCTAGGGTTAGGTTTTTGGATGACTAGGGTTTTGGCATTCATGACTAATATCAAAAAGGCCTATGGAGCCTCATTGTAATGGATTATGCTCACACGGATGCGCGTAGCAGCCACATCTCTTCTCAAAGATAGCTACCACCATTCGAGCAAGTTTCAGTTCTGCAGTCTTACAGTTTCAGCCTATTTCATTATTTAATAGAAGATATTTTTCACTGAATATTTGTGTTATTCTCCATATCTCTGTGTTTATTGTATTCAGTCTGTTAATCAGTTCGTTCCTCTCCTAAATCTGGATCAGATTCCCCATCAATTTATTTTTGCAAACAAAAAATTAGGTTTTGACCCACAATTGAGCCTTCACCTAAGACACCAAGATACAAGCCATAGTCAAAGCCAAACATAAGGTACAACCATGTTATATGGTTATTCCCCTTCAACCTTTTTTTAATATAAAAAAAAAGGTTTCAGCCCACAATATTATTCCTCTATGTGTGTGTGTGTAAGGGATAGTCCTTAGTTTTTTATTGTTCAATTCACTCCCATTTAGTTATTGTTTGCACATCCATAATTCACCCTATTCACACGTGATTCAAACCTTTCTCAAGTTTGCATGTAGGTTGAGCTCGACCCTATATTATTGAACATATATCCCACATACGAACAAGGCACTTGTAATCTCTTGTTTATATGACACATGCTCTCTCATCGTTGATGTGTTGTATTTTCTACGTGATCTTGGGTTGGGCTCCTCCATGCAAGGTGGTTCGATAGAGGTATGCATGGTTGGTGACTTGGGTTGGGAATCGATTTTAAATCTTGAAGGGGAATCACCATATGAAATGGTAATTTATCTCGGGATTTCCTTTGACTATGGTTTGTATCTTGCTGACCTGAGTTAATATTGAAGGGGAATCACCATATGAAATGGTTATATCTCAGGCTTGCCTTTGACTATGGTTTGTATCTTGGTGACTTGGGTGAGGGACCTATTGTGCACCAAAACCTATATTTTTATTTGAAAAAAAAAAATTCAAGGGGAATCACCATATCAAATGGTTATATCTCATGTTTGGCTTTGACTATGGTTTATATCTCAGTAACTTGGTGAGAGTTGGATTGTGGGTCGAAACCTTTTTTTTATTTTAAAAAAAGAACTTGAAGGGGAATCACCATATTAAATGGTTATATCTCTTGAGGCTTGGAGGGGAATCACACTATGAAATGATTGTACCTCATGTTGGCTTTGACTATGGTTTTTATCTTGGTGAATATGGTGAGGGTTAGATTATGGCCCAAAACCTAATTTTTTAATTAAGAAAAAAAAGATTGAAAGGGAATCACCATACAAAATTAATGTACCTCAAATTTTGCTTTGACTATGGTTTATATCTTGGTGACTTGGATGAGGGCTTGAATATGGATCAAAACCCAATTTTTAATTTATAAAAAATATTGAAGGAGAATCCCAATATGAAATGGTTATATCTCTTGAGGCTTGGATTTGACTATGGCTTGTATCTTCATGATAGCTTGTAGTATGAATGATGGTTTGGCATTATTTGTGATGTCATAGGGCTCAATCAAGGGCATTAGTATATGGAAATAAAAAGCATCGATCATGAATTAGAAATGGAGTGGAAGACACATATTGTTGAAGGCTAATCAAACCAATTGTGAGTAGTGGAGCGAGATGTATAGTGAAACCACTAGGAATCAAAGATGCCTAATTGTCGTTCTTTCTATTTATAGGATTACAATTTTTCCATTCTTGCAACACCTAATTTTTTTTTGTAGAGTCACACGTTACTCTGCATCTCAAGCTAAATTGCCTTGGCAAATCAAAACCACGACTTTCTCCCGTGCAATTTAGTGGACATGTTGTATGCTTCACTTCCCTAATAATGCATCCATTTTAAATTACATTGATTTTCCTACTCAAATGGATGCATTGGTCTTCCTATTTGCTCATTCCAACTTTATGTGCCAACATTGAAGTGAAATAAACTCACATCTCATTGACAAAGGAAATTGAACCTTTAGTGGACATACCCTAGCATAACATCTTGCAAGTTTACATAGAAGGAAAAATCAAACCCAAATGTTTTGTTGTCCTTAAAATTAATATAACACATAAAATTTATTCAAAACCACATAATATATATTTCATTATAGCAAAATGTATTTTTATGCCATTCCTTTGCATCAGTGGAAAGCCCATTGAATAATCTCATTTTGAGACTCGTTCAAATGAACCCAGGGGATATCTCATAGCCATAAATGGTCTAAGTCAACTTATGAAGATTTTGACTGTCACCCATAGGAGCAGGATACCAAAGAATGGGTGCTAGAGTGTTCATAGCAGATCCCCGTTTCAACAAGTTTGTGATGCAAAGCGACGTGAAGCTCTTTCAATCCATATTCCCAAAGTTTCTCACGAGTTTAGTAGACAAATGTGCCTTTTTCATAGTGCATGGTGAACTCCACTAACTGTGAATATGCTAAGGCTCGAGAGGATCGGAGCTGATATCATGGATGAGATGCAGACTCTCTCTCACTCCACCATAGATAAATGAGCAGAATTGAAAGAAATTGTTCTACAGGATGACGCTTCGAATAATCTATTTATGAGAAATCTGTTGAAATAATGTAACTGCAAAGAGTATTCTTATTATTATTGATATATTATTCATAGGATCAATCCCCATTGTGGATTGATCGTGTCAGTTATTGTAATAGGACCAAATCCCCTTTTGCGGATTGGTCAAAAGACAATTGTAATAGGCAGAATAAGAAGTCGGCCCCAGCAGTCAATAAAGAGACCCAGAAATATAATAAAAGTGGGTTTAGCCACCCAGTTTGAGAAGTCGGCCCTGCCAGTGAAGAGACACTTCACACATGCCAGACTTGTATAAATAAAAGAGGCTAGCACCTCACTTAGACACAACTCACTTGCTCAGTTTGAGAGACAAGTTCTGATCTGTTACCGGCAACGGAGAGAGAGAGTGGCGCATATCTATGAGAGGACTTTCTGTATTAGCATATGAGATCTCTTGGCATTGTATTGGCTATCTATATTAATGAAGTTTTGTTGGGTTTTCTTCCCCTAGAGGGTTTCCCAGGATAAATGTTGTGTCTCTTGTGATTGTGTATTTCTCAGTGATCTTGGATTATGCTATTGTTATCTAATGAAATGCAAACATCTATAATAATGGCTTAAACATTAACAAAATCGTTACGAGCATTGGATACGTGAACTCGAAATGTCCTGCAAACAATAAGGTCGGGTGGTCGCCCTAGAACTATGGTGAAGTAATCGGGCCTCTTGGGTATTTAAATGGAAAGAGAATATATTTGTTGGGTTCTGAAGATTATATTCTCCTCCAGATCTTGCACTCTGGCCATGCTCTGAATTTAAATTGTCATGGATCGCTAAAGTAATTTCTCCTGTGATTGTATCCAAAATATGTTGGGCGATTGTATCTGAAATCTATCGGATGCATGTTTTGCTAAGGGGAAGAGTGGAATGCCAAAGAAACCACATGTCAATACACTGAATATGAAAAACATGGACTATTTGGATGATTTTTAAAACAAGTGTGGACCATTTGGCTGATGAGGATCAAGGGTTTGGTCGAGATAGAAGAAGACATCGGGCCTCTTGGGTATTTCAATGGCAAGATAATATATTTTTTGGTGTTGGCCCTCGACCAAGTTTTGGAGAACCTTGGTCATGTTTGACCATTTTTGGGACTTTGAGAGGCTGGTCGAAGACGGAGCGCCAAGCGAAGCGGAGATCGTGGGATCTGGACCCCTTTTTAGGGAACTTTTGGGTTTAGGGTTTATGTAACGGGTATGGGATGTCAACCCATGGCTTTACCCATGTTTAGGCCCATTTTGTAATGTATAAATAGAAATCTAGGCGATGTAAGAAGGGCCAGTGTGCTAAGTGAAGAGACCTAGTAGAATCAGCCTAGTGCGGAGCTAGAGGCTTTATGCATACTATGTGTTAAGACTTGCAGAGCTAAATGCAAGTGATTGTAAGAAGGCTTTGTGCTTAAACCTAGCTTGGTGAAGGAGGATCTGGTGAGGTGCACGTAGATCTCCTATCCTATGAGGAGTGGGTTCATGTGGCTCTGTGCTTGTAGAAGACTGAGAGAAGATAATAAAGAAGAGAAGAGTTGGTGGACATAGCCCCACGCCGGGGTGAACCACGCATATCATGTGTTATGGTTGCTTTGTGCATTATGGTTGTTATATTGTTCATATGATTTAAGATTGGTGCAGTGATGAATGTCTAGATGAACCTGGTATGATAGATTAAGTGCTTAGTGATGTGAATGAATGCTAGATCTGATCTCTTTCCATATGCTAAGTGCTTAGATGTGTTAGATCTGGTTGAATATTGCATTGTTCTGTAATTAGGGTTTGGATCTGCGATGTGAATAAGGGTTAAATATTGATGAATGCTAACTGTTAAGTTCTTTGTTAGAGTGGTGTACTCACAGATCTGTGTCCCAGCTAGGTTGTAGACACTTGAGTCCTACAACCACCCCTGCCTCTACCTCGAGTGAGACTTCATCTGCTTCGCAAGTGTTGTCGAAAGGGCCGGTAGTTAGGGTTTTGTTGGTGCGTTGTTGAAGTGTTGAACCCTAGGTCTTCCCCTGTGCCAACAAATGGTTATGTTGTCAGGATCGAAACTATGATTGCTAGAAAATAAAGTAAAGAGAAAGATTTGTGCGTAGATCTGCTACTTTAGTGCACAGTATTCTACTTGACTTGCGAACCTATGTGCTAAGGAGAGAAGTCTGATCTGAAGAAAAGAGGTAATATATTGAATCTTTGTGCTCTGATAAAGGTAAGATAAGTGAAAAATTTTATTTCGAAAGAATGGATCTAGCTATGTTTAATAGATTTGTTCCTAATCTGAAAACTAGGGTACAACTAGAAGAAAGAATATTTGATATGAATAGATCTGATAGAAATAATGAAAGTTATGTTATCCCTATGCATAGAAAGAATGTTTGGAGTAACAAATGGATGCAGGATCCTATAAAGAATTTTTTGCAGGTTAGTTCCTGTGATCCCAGTGCGCAGTACATGAAGGGTTGGGGATCGTTCAAGAGAAAGAGAGGATTAACTCTTTGCTATAGTTGCAGAAGACTGGGACATCTTGCTAAGGAATGCCTTGGTAGAGGTCCTATTTGCCTTTGTTGTAAGGCTACTGGACATGAAGTTTTGGATTTCTCTAGAATGATTGCTAAGGTTGAAAAGATGAATATAAGACAAGAAAACCCTAAGGAAGATCAAGAGACTAAGAACCAGAAAGAATCAGAGACTATATTATTGCAGATGAAAGAAACCCTGAATGATCACAGAGACACCAGTTTATTAGAGATATTAAAAGAGAAAGAGTACATAGAAACAAGAATAGGAGACTTCGACATAGACTATGTTCCGGATGAGGAAACACAGGTGAATATCATGATAGAAAGAACTTGGGAAATTTTGGGAAAGCCTGCTACGGTTCCTTCATTAGGAGGAATAGGATTATTTAGAGAGAAGTTGATAACCCTATATGGAAGACTTACCTAGACATCTATGAGTGCTCATGGAACTTCGACAGAAGAAGAATTTGAGATCGTTAAGCTTGTTGAGAACAACGCCCCATTTGCTATTTTGCTAGGAAAAACCTGGATTAAGAAAGATCAGATACGAAGGAAACAAGAAGAGAAGGATCTAGAACAGAAAAAGCAAGAACTAAGAGATTTCATGGCTAGGAGAATAGCACACTTACTGAAAGAACAAGAGGACCAATCAAAGCTACTAAGGACCAGAGATCTGGACGTCAAAGTTGAAATAACACAGGAAGACGTGAAACACCTGTTTGTACAGGAGAGTAGAGCACCTAAACCAGACAGAGAAGAAGTATCACCCTTGAATCCTATGAAAGATCATCGACAGCGTGAAGTTACTTTTCCAAGAGAAGGTAAGAATCAAAGTGGGAAGAGGAACCATGTAACTCATATTACAGGAAAGAAGGCTAGAAAGCTCAGCAAGAAGAAGGCAAAGTTAGAAAAATTGCAAAAGGTTCTAGGGAAGACTTCGCAGAGGGAAGGTTTACAGAACTGGAACTCCGCCGAGATATCAGAACAGCGAATATTGGCACTTCGCCACGGCAAAGCAATATGACCGTTGGAGGCATCCCGACCGTTAGAATGAAACTCCATAACAGCTAGAAACGCAGTTATTGTGCCCCCGCCATCAGAAGAAACAGAGTTGGGAGATGAGCCTACCCAACTCTATAGAATAGTTGACGCAACCGAAGCTCGCCTTCGTCGCGTGTAAGAAGAAAAAGAACAGGCCACAGTGGCCCTGAAACAAGCACAAGAGGAAGTCATAGAGCAACGTCAAGTTGCGCAACAAGACAAGGACGACCTCCAAATCAAGTTCGAAGAGGATAAAGCGCAGATCGGGAAAGAGAAAGAACAGCTGCTCATAGAGTAGGTTAGATTTAAAGAAGCAGTCAACAGAGCACTTTGCTCTGTGACATGCTTAGAACAGATAGAAGAAAACCTAGTGGAGAGTCAAGTAGTGAAGCTTGCTACAGCCATCTAGAAACTTCAACATAGAGTAGCGGAATTGGAGTTACAAGCAATACCAAGCACTCTGTAGGAAGTGCGAGACCAACGAGAAGAAACTGCTTGAAGTGCAATCCAAAGAATCAAGGCATTAGCCTTCGAATGTAAATAGCTTAGCAGTCAAAGTGCGTAGAATTATGAGCGTCTTACCGAGGACCTTGAACTAAAGACACTGGAGTCGCAGCTCCAGGAAGCAAAGCAGCAAGCAGCAACAGTACAAGCACAGTTGAATTCCTTGTCAGCGGTCGAGCGAATGAAAAGATCCCAAGAACAGTGCATGGCTCAGCAACAGGTCCATGCCATACAGAGCAAAGTCATGGAAGTGACTCAGAAGCTCCAGCCAGTCCAGGATGCAGCTTGCCTACTTTTTTAGAAGATTGAAGGACGAGGAGCAGAACTAGAACAAGTAGTCACTCCAGTCGAACAAAGCTTGGAAGGACCTATGATTGAGGTAGTTATTCAGGAGTTCGTCGAGCAGGAGGCTTGGCGAAGCAGTAGGTCAAAGCAGCTCGAGCCAATCTTGAGGCGTTTGAGGCAGATTTACCCAGAGCAAAGTGACTCGGGATGAGTCACAGGTGAGTGTTGGGGACCTGTTGGCCCTCGACCAAGTTTTGGAGAACCTTGATCATGTTTGACCATTTTTGGGACTTCGACAGGCTAGTCGAAGACGGAGCGCCAAGTGAAGCGGAGATCGCGGGATCTCGACCCCTTTTTAGGGCACTTTTGGGTTTAGGGTTTATGTAACGGGTATGGGATGTCGGCCCATGGGTTTACCCATGTTTAGGCCCATTTTGTAATGTATAAATAGAAAGATATGCGATGTAAGAAGGGGCCAGTGTGCTAAGTGAAGAGACCTAGTAGAATCGGCTTAGTGCAGAGCTAGAGGCTTTGTGCATATTATGTGTTAAGACTTGCAGAGCTAAGTGCAAGTGATTGTAAGAAGGATTTGTGCTTAAACCTAGCTTGGGGAAGGAGGATCTGGCGAGGTGCACGCAGATCTCTTGTCCTATGAGGAGTGGGTTCATGTGGCTTTGTGCTTGTAGAAGACTAAGAGAAGATAATAAAGAAGAGAAGAGTTGGTGGACGTAGCCCCACGTTGGGGTGAACCGCGTATATCTTGTGTTATGGTTGCTTTGTGCATTATGGTTTTTATATTGTTCATATGATTTAAGATTGGTGCAGTAATGAATGTCTAGATGAACCTGGTATGATAGATTAAGTGCTTAGTGATGTGAATGAATGCTAGATCTGATCTATTTCCATATGCTAAGTGCTTAGATGTGTTAGATCTGGTTGAATACTACGATGTTTTGTAATTAGGGTTTGGATCTGCAATGTGAATAAGGGTTAAATAATGATGAATGCTAACTGCTAAGTGCTTTGTTAGAGTGGTGTAATCACAGATCTATGTCCCAGCTAGGTTGCAGACATTTTAGTCCTGCAACCACCCTTACCTCTACCTTGGGTGAAACTTCATTTGTTTAGCAGGTGTTGCAGAAAGGGCCGGTAGTTAGGGTTTTGTTGGTGTGTTGTTGAAGCATTGAATCCTGGGTCTGCCCCTGTGCCAACAGTTGGGTTCTGAATATTATGTTCTTCTGCAGATATTGAGCTCTGCCCTTGCTCCAAATTTCAATTTGTCATGGATCGTTGAAGTAATTGGTCTCGTGATTGTATTTGAAATTCGTGGGAACCTATTTCAAAACTAGTTGCTCGGGCTAGGCATCTATTCTACAAAAGGGACTAGTGGAATTCCAAAGAAACCACATTTCATTACACTCAACATGAAAACTATGATTGCAATTGGGTAGACGAACGCAGTGGACGGCCCAGATTAGATCCATGGCCATTGAACGGATACAATGGCCATGAAGCAATTAAAATGGCGGTGGGAAACATGTGGGTTTAATAGGTGCAGACGACTATGATGACCATCAAAGCCAAATCAACGAATGGAGTGCATCAAAAAGAAAGAAAGAAAATGATTTTAACATCTCTGCCTCACACACTGATTTATGCAGTTCAGCCTTTTTCCTGTTCAACTTGATGATGAGCTCCCCCAATTTATCCACTCTCACTGAATAATTTATTCCAAGAGCTAGCTGTCAAGATACTTATATAGTTGTCCCTACTGTCTTTGAAGGCTTCACACTCTAAAATGAAATGTTTTTATGTTTCCACTTTTCCGGAGGTGCAGAACACACACACCCTTTCTTCCCAAGCTTCTTTTGGTCTTTTCCAACGCCCAGTTTCACAACGGAGTTGATGGGAATTGGTTGTGACATCGATTGTTGTGGGGAAACTCTTTACCATGTAATTATACAAAGCCTATAAAAGATGAATCCACTTAGCATGCCCTATTTTAGTTCTATAATGAAAAACCTGCAATGGTAATGGGCTACCCAAACCATCAAATAAAACGCTTTTGAACTACAACAAAGGACATGTAATATTTTGCAAATGGCCCTAAGATACTCGCGGGTTTAGACACATGCACAAATAAGAAATTTTGGGATGTTTGTTATCATTCAAAAGTAATACAATGATGAGAAATTCCATAGCAATATCCAAGCTTCAAACTTGTGTTGTGCATAGAAGCTTTCTTCCCATGAGGAGAATACATTGGAAAACACATTGTTTCATCCAAAGCTTTGATGTTGTTTATATGATGATTATAATCAAGGTTTAATAGGAAGACGAACCAATGCATTCATTTGTGCATTGATGATGATGATGTGTGTGTGCACGAGCACATGTGGTTTGAAACAAATCAAAAAGAAATTAATACGGCTAACCTCAATATCTTTCACAACCATCTTGTAACCAACAAATTTAATAGTTACATAAGAAATCTCATATGCACATTTTATATTAAAAAAGAACAAGACATTTCCATAGAAAATATTAAGTACTTATCTCATTA
>JASDQU010339015.1:0-12501 GCA_032191745.1 Picea mariana
AGAAAGTCCTGACAAAGGAACGGAAGGGTCAGCGTTGACTCATATCGGGTCTCGAAGATTCGAGAGTCCTACGCTCCATCACTGACCTCGAAAGGTTGTGAAGTCTGATTCCCCGATAAGTAAAGAGAGGGGGAGTCGCGCAAAGAGATCTGTGGGTGCAGATTTCCCGATAGGGAAATAGAAGGACCGGTTAGTGTTCTTCGGGCCGAGGAAAGGGAAGATCTTGTGAGCAGGCGTGCTTACGGGTGTGACACTATGTCACACTGGCATATTAATTCAAGAAGAGGAAAGGAACAGTAATTTGAAGCCTCGGAACCAGGATTTAGCACTCTGGTTGAAGAAGAAATTCTTGAAGAACAAGCAAGGAGAGGGAAGCAAAGGAGGAGGAGGTTCCTTTCAGAGGAAACCAATGCCCATGCCATTCCAAGGTATGTCATCCAATAGAAATGAATCAAAATGTTTCTATTGTGGTAGAAGTGGGCATATTTCCAGAGACTATTACAAGAGGAAAAATGATGAGAACAGGCAGAAACAAAGAAAACATTCAGGTCATTGTGTAGGAGATAACCTGAACAACCTGAACTCTTATTTGAAAAATATTAAATTGTTTATCTCCAATGCCACATTGTCTACCGATATTGATGATGTGAATGTTGGGTATGTGGATTCTGGTGCATCAATCCACATGACTTATAATAAGGATTGGTACCATACCTTCAAGGAAACAAGTAATGGCACCAATATATACCTTGGAGACGATCGTGCATACCAGATCAAAGGACATGGAGGCATCCTAGTGACATTGCTAAATGGTAGTGTCATGCTCATATAGAAGGTGGTATATGTACCTCGAATCAATAAGAATCTGATATTTGTATCCACAACCATAGATCAGAACTTGAAAGTCGAATTCTTCAAATCACATTGTATAGTAAAAGACTTGTTGGACCACTACAAACCTGTTGCTTCTGGGATACGAGTTGGAGGATTGTACAAATTGGATGTCATCAACAAAAACCATCATGCATTGACTTCTACAACAATGTCGACAGATATTCTTTGGCATCAGAGGTATGTCCATATTAATTTTCATGATTTGTCTTTATTACAGAAAAAGTGTATGGTTGAAGGTCTTCCCATGATAAAGAATGAACACATTGATTGTCAAGGTTGTGCATTAGGAAAATTGCATAGAGATGAGTTTCCCTCTAACCTTGAATATAGGAGGAAGAGAGACATACTAGAGCTTGTGCATACTGATGTTTGTGGGCCAATGCAGACAAAACCATTAGGTGGTGCATATTATTTTATGCTTTTCATTGATGATTGCACGAGGTACACATGGGTGTACTTCTTGAGAAAGAAAAGCGATGTTTTTTAATACTTCAAGGAATTCAAGAACATGGCAGAGAAGCAAATTAAAAAATTTATCAAAATTCTCTATTCAGATCAAGGGGGAGAATACAAGCTGGGAAACTTCATCAAATATTGCAAGGATCATGGAATAGTTCAACAGTTCATAATACCCCGCAATGGAATGGTGTTGCAGAATAGAAAATAGAACCTTAGTGGAGTGTGCACACATCATGATCAAAGGTAAGAATCTGTCAAATGGTTTTTGGGTTGAGGCCATTAGCATTGTTGTGTATTTAAAGAATCAAAGTCCAACAAGGTATTTAAGTTTTATGACCCCTTTTGAAGCCTTGTATGGATCTAAACCAGCAATCCATCACTTAAGGGTGTTTGGTAGTAAAGCCTTTGCACACATTCCAAAAGAAGACAGGATAAAATTGGATGCTAAGGCCATTAAATGCATATTTATTAGGTATTGTTCAGAATTTAAGGCATATAAATTGTTTGATCCATCTACTCACAAAGAGTTTGTGAGTAGAGATGTAGTACTCCATGAACAGGATGTAGAAAAAAATAAGGAGAATAGTTATGACAGATGGCATGATTTACTTAATGATGAAGATGTCAAAGAAGAAGCCAGAGAAAATCAACAACAATAGTATCAGCAACAACGCCAACAATTGCAGCAACTACTGGATAAGGAATCCAGTGATATGGATACCTCAAGTAGTGAGAATTCACCCAGAGAACAAGATGGATCTTCACATAGTCAGGATGAGGAAGAAGACACTAAAATAATGAGATCCACAAGACAACCATGCCTACCTGACAGGGATAAATACTATGCCTTGATGAGTAGTGTACTTAATGTCATAGAACCAATGAATTTTAAAGAAGCATATGAATCTAAAGAATGGAGGAAATCAATGGAAGAAGAGTATGAATCAATCATGAGAAACAATACCTAGGAATTAACTGAATTGCTTGAAGGAAAACAACCCATAGGATGTAAATGGATTTACAAACATAAGTTCAAAGCAGATGGTAGCATAGATAAGTACAAATCCAGATTGGTGGCAAAAGGGTACTCACAACAGGAGGGCATTGATTATGTAGAAACATTTGCACATGTAGCTAAGTTAAACACCATTAGACTATTAATTGCACTAGCTACAAAGTACCATTGGAAACTCCATCAACTTGATGTAAAATTTCATTTTCTGAATGGTAAGTTGAAGGAGGAGGTTTACCTTACTCAGCCTGAAGGGTTTGTTAAACAGGGGCAGGAACATTTAGTTTGTAAACTGAAGAAATCCTTGTATGGGTTGAAGCGGGAACACAGGTCATGGTATGAAAAGATAGACTCTTTCTTTCTTCAGTAAGGTTTTATGAGGAGCAAGCGTGATCCAAATATCTATACCAAATTTGATGAAAAGGAGCATGTTTTATTGATTTCCTTGTATGTTGATGATCTCATTATTACACGGAATTCTGAAAAATTGATTGATAACATTAAGTCGTAGATGTCACAAGTATTTGAAATGAAGGATCTCGATGAATTACACTATTTCCTTGGTCTTGAAGTTTGGAGAAATGTTGGCCAAACTTTTGTTACTCAAGGAAAATATGTCAGAGAATTGCTCAGAAAGTTTAGAATGGATCAGTGTAAAGTTGTGTATGTTCCAATGCAACAGAATCTGAAACTTCATCTTGATGACAGTTCAAATGAGGTTGATGGTACTTTATACAGACAGTTGGTTGGTAGCCTGAATTATCTCACTACAACCAGACCTGACATAGCATACTACGTTAGTGTGTTGAGTCAATTTATTGCCAGGTCTCTTGACAGTCATTAGAAAGAAGCTAAAGTAGTGCTAGGGTATCTTAAAGGTACAGTGGATTTTGGTATTAAGTATATTGATTCATCTGATGTGCATCTGATAGGATTTTTAGATTCAGATTGGGCTGGTAATCCAGATGACAGAAGATCGACTATATGCTATGCTTTCAGCATTGGATCCGGAATCATTTCTTGGAGCAATAAAAAGTAGGCTACTGTATCTTTGTCTTCCACTGAGGCCGAATATAAGGCTTTGTGCGCAGCAACTTGTGAATTTGTTTGGCTGAGGAGGATTCTTCAAGATGTTGGAGAACAGTAGAAGAGAACTATAGTGATCAAATCAGACAGCCAGAGCTCAATCAAGCTGGCAAACAATCTTGTTTATCATGCTAGGACAAAGCAAGTTGAAGTCCAGATCCATTTTGTCAGAGAGAAGATACAGTCATATGACATTTCATTAATGTATTGTAATACTTGTGAAAATGTTGCTGACATTTTCACAAAGCCCCTCGGCAAGATAATATTTGAGTTGTTTAGGAATATGATAGGTGTGTTTGCTAATAACTTCTCCATTAAGGGGGCGAGTTGAATTAATGGAGAAATAGATGGTTGTTAATGATTGTTTCAATCGTATGTTTTCTTTAGATATTCAATTCATATTTCATAGGATCTTGTTCAAATGAATGGTCCTATTTAATTGTATGTTTCATTCGCTTGATTGATGAATTGAATAGCCAGTTAGTGATTGCCTCTAGGTAAAGCCTCATCACCTGTGAGTGCAGATTCATTCCACTCATCTTTCATATTTCATCTTAAACATGATGCATGGTGCACCCCTCTATCTCCATTTAAAATGATGCATTCTTTTAAAAAGTTTTAAAGAGATCATTGGTGAAACTCACTTCCTTTAAAAATCCCTCTTGAGAAGCACAATGATCTGCTTCGTTGTAGTTCTATGAATAATATGAAGAAATAAATAAAGGGAACATTCTTACACTTGTGTAAATGGATCTACATTCTTACACATTAAATGGATCTTGTTAAAGGCAACATTCTTACACTTGTGTGATTCTTACACTTATCTTGTAATTTACATATATTTATTATCTTCTTACACATTGTGAAAATGGTATTTTACTTACACATTGTAAAAATAATATTTTACATATATTATTTATTTTTTAAAATATTTAATAATATTTTTTTATTTAATATTTAAATACTCCATATTTAATTATAAAATACATAATGTTTAAAAAAAATTATACAAAAATACTTGATAATTTTACTTTTTACATAATTAAATATATTACATTTTAAAAAACTAAAACTCTAAAAACAATATATTACATTTTTAAAATCTAAAACTCTAAAAAGAATATCATCATTTTACTTGATCAACCTAAAAACTTTTAAATCATTTAATCTATACTTTTAATTTATTTGAAAGACACCAAACACCATCCATATAAAATTTGTCTTTCCCCTCTCTAAATTTGATAAATGATATTTGATCATTACTTTCCATTATGAAGCAATGTGTGTCATGTGATAAGGCTTTAAGTTGCATATAATAACCTCTTTGGCGTGACTTGTATACAAGTGGGTACGATGATATTGTTTTAAATCTTATCTTAGCAACGTGGTATCTCTTCGCATTGGTCATGCTTTTCTAATTACAAGACATGAAGTTACCTTTAACCAACTCCATTATAATATTGTGATAATTCAACTTTCATTATATTTTTTTATCTTCTAACTAACCCTGCATACACTAAGCTCCCTTTGATAAGGCTAATAACCTCAAAGTCAACAAACTAAGATTGATATTCCCATTATACTTGTTTGTATGTCTTTTAATGGTCTAATGGGATCTACATATTTTTTATTATCCTATCAATTGGTTAAAGAAGGTAATGCTGCTTATATTCTCATAGTGTGTTATCATTTCTTCCATTAAAAATATCCAGGTGACAAGTGATTTGTGAGAAAAAATTTATCGATACCACATAAATTGATTAGGTTCTAAATATAAAGAAGAAATTTGTACCTTTTGTGTATGTGGCACATCATGTAGATCAAAGAATTGCTCTATCTGAAGTATCTATGTGATTGGGTCCTTGCCATCAAACTTCCTCATATCGATCTTAGGAACGTGGCTCGTCTTCAACCCAAAGTTGGAGTTTCTCCATTCTTGATTCATCTTCCTTGTGTCCTCATCATGAATTTCATGGGATACATTTTCACTTCTAGGTGTCCTCTCTATTAGGAAATTTTTCAATCCTTCCATGATCTCCCTTTTTAAACCATCCATCATCCCTTGTAGTTCATCTTTTGTCCCTTTCTTCTTTTGTAAATCATTTATGTCCCTACGCATTTCTTTACCTTCATCAAGAGTCCAAGTAGGACTATCTGGAGGCTTATTTGGTGTAGAAGTTCCCTTTTTGGTAGCATGTTGGCCAAGTATCACTTTAAAACTTAAATTTGAGGTCGTTTTGCTAGACAATCTTTCTTTTGTTGTATCTCCAAAATTTCGTCCCTTCTCAGTATGAAAAATTATTTATTGTAGTTATATGATATTTCTTCTCTGTAATACCACGGGTATGATCAAAATTGGATGTGCCAAGTGGAATTTATGGTAACTTCCCCACATCTTGCTGATTTTTTTCCTTTCCAGAATATATCACTTGTATAGAGTGCCCCACACAAATAATTGATATACAATTCTGAAAATTGTACTATAAATACTACAGATTATCCACTATCCAATGCAACTAGTCTCACTCAATTTGGATACTCTAGAAAGAATTTATGATTGTTTTACCCGAAACACCTCCTTGAGACTAGTCAATAGGACTAGTGAAATACCCTATCTTCCATAGGGTGTATCTACAAATTTAAGATGACCCAGAAGCTAAAATTTTTATCACGGGTACCTTAATATGTTTTTGAATATCCTCCGGATTTTAGGGTCGTAAATGTTACATAAAAAAAATTATAGCAAAAATTTTGTGATGACTCAATTCAGGATGATTCTAGAACCCTATATTACACAGGTTGTATCTCCGAAAGTATAAGGCCTCTGGAGATGAAATTTGAACCCAACGTACCTTGATTCGTCTGCTAAATATCCTCCAAGGGGTTCCTTCTTAAACGTCATAGAAAAAAATTATAGCAAAAATTCCAAGGTGTCTGAGATGTAGCAGCGAAACCCCGAGACATTGAGCTCTGATACCATATGTTAAGAACCAAATATCAATATAGCATAGAAAAAATTCAGATTAAGTTCTCAACACCTTGAACAAGAGAGAATTTTAAATAATAAGCCTCTTCGAGGGGGAAACCTCCTTATACACCACATAAAGGTCAAAATACAAGATGATTCCAAATGAAAATGTCTCCTTGGTATATATAGGAGACTAGGAGGTGCAATTACAACTAATGGACCCAAGACGACATAAATAAAATAACATTACTAATGTGATATGCCCCAATTAAGGGGTAATGTGCCACTATTTAGGGCTTAACAGAATATTTGTGCGAATAATTGGGGTTATTTCTTAAGTTATATTTTCAAATTTATTGAGGCACATAATACTACCTAATAACATTCTAGAGAAGGAACCTTCTAGAAATTATTCTCACATTTATTATCTTCACACTAATATATCTAGCTACCATAGTGGGACTTATTTAATAATATAGTGTACCTAGTCCACCTTACATTGAATGGCCACCACTATTGTCACTATGGGCCCTTCGCCCCCCTCATTACCTCCCTAGTTACACTACATAGGTACTTCTTCACTTTAAATCTATAGCAACATGCATGGTTTTATTTACTTGCAATTTCCTCAAAACATGCACAACTACGCTAATAGAATGGGTAGTGTAACCAAAAAATGCCCAAAATGTTTCTTGGAAACCAATATTCCCAAAATATGTGAGATGAATTAATCTAATCCATATCTTGATAAAATACTTAATTGAGTGGATTCAAGGGTGGTTGTCACTACTAGGCTTGGCCAACATGCAACATGTGGTCAAACTTGGCTTCTATGAACATCATCATAATGTTGTGTATCCTAGAAAATGGTATAGATTTTGTTTTCTCATTCATAGCTCAATAAAATAGGTACCATTAGGCCACAAGCTATAAAACAAATTGACACATAGAAATGAGAATGGACAAATGGTGGTTACCTACTCTAATCGCATGGGAATGACCTGAACAACTCGATTTGGCAAACCATTTTCTCAAACATTCATCTCGCATACATCATCCATTTCCAATCCTGGTGTGAGTACATAATTTATCATCTTAGAGAAACATTGGTCATGATAGTTGTCCCAAGGTGATATTCACGTGATTCCAAGCATGTTAGAACGATTTATGGTTGGGAGGATGTCATAGTATTGAGACTCCTCTCTATTATGGAAACTCATCTTGAATTATTGTAGCTACTAATATTGAATTACATCACAACTTAAAGACACTCTACCTCCACAATGGTTAACAATCAAAATGACTGCATATAAAGAAATATGTAACAAAAATCAATATTTCATGATCATGCCATGTTGGCCCTTGACCAAGTTTTGAGGAACACTTGGTCATATTTGACCATTTTTGGGACTTTGATAGCCTGTCAAAGATGGAGCGCAAGGCAAATCGGAGATCATGGAAGCTAGACCCCCTTCTTGGGTCTTTTTTGGGTTTTGGGGGATAATGTAACGGGTATGGGATGTCAGCCCATGGGTTTACCCATGTTTAGGCCCCTTTTTGTAATGTATAAGTAGAAGTCTAGGCTATGTAAGAAGGGAACTTTTTTGGAAGACACTTGAGAAGTGGCTTAGTGCTAAGAGTTGATCTATGTGATATATTTACAGAGTTGAGTGCAAGTATTGTAAGTGTTGAGTGCAGGAATTGTAGTAAGGTTTTTTGCTTAGAGATACTCGAGGAAGGAGGATCTAGCAAGATGTGCAGATCTCCTATTATGGGTAGAGTAGGTTTTGAGGCTCTGTGCTTGTAACTGATTGGCCAGCAATAATAGAGAAGAAGAGTTGGTGGATGTAGCCCCGGGGTGGGGGTGAACCACGTAAATCTGTGTGTCATGCTTTGTGTTGCTACTTACATGTGTTTTCCCTCTCTTGCTAAGTGCTATGACATGTTTAGATAGATTTACTTATTTCTTGTGCTTATTAGATGTGTATAGATGATAGATTTGAAGTGTATGAAGTTGCTAAGTGCTTGGTCTACCAGATCCAGTCTGTTGTATGCTACTAAGTGTTGAATCATCTTAGATATAAGTATATACTACGATGCTCTGTGTTATCTGCAGAGTGAGATAAGGGTTAATTCTAGTTTAACTATTGATGCTAAGTGCTTTGTTAAGTGTGTAATCATAGATATGGATCCCAGCTAAGGTTGCAGACACCTAAGTCCTGCAACCACCCCTGCCTCTACCTTGGGTGAGACTTCATCTGCTTCGCAAGTGTTGTCGAAAGGGAAGGTAGTTAGGGTTTTGTTGGTGCGTTGTTGTAGCATTGAACCCTGGGTCTGCCCCTATGCCAACAAATGGTTTCGTTGTCGGGACCTGAAACTGTGATTGTTGGGAACTAAGGAAGAAGAATCTTTATGCAAAGTTTCATCCTGAACTTGTGGAAACTCTGTGTGTAGATCTGTCGCTTTGATGCGCAATACTCTACTTGACCTACGAAGCTTTGTGTTGAATAAAAGAAGCCATATCTGAAGAAAAGAGGTAAGATCTGTAAGCTTTGTGCTCTGATAAAGGTAAGAATAGTGAAAGGTTTTAGATCTGGAAGCTTTGTGCTCAATAAGTGGAATTTTTAGTTTCCGAAGCATGAATTTAGGTATGCTTGGTAGATTTTGTCCTACCTTGAAACTAGGGCATTGTTAAATGAAAGAACATTTGATATGAATAGATCTGATAAGAATAATGAAAGATATGTTATACCTATGCATAGGAAGAATGTTTGGACTAACAAGTGGATGCAGGATCCTAGAACGAAATTTTTGCCGGCTAGCCATTATGATACTAGCACGCAGTACAAAAAAAGTTGGGGATCATTGAAGAGAAAGAGAGGATTAACTCTTTTTTACAATTGCAGAAGACCAGGACATCTTGCTAAGGAATACCCTGGGAGAAAACCCGGTTGCCTCTGTTGTAAGGCTATGGACCATGAAGTACTGGATTGCCCTAGAATGATTGCTAGACTTGAAAAGATGAATATGGAGCAAGAAAACCTTAAAGGAGATCAAGAGACTAAGATTATAGAAGAACCCCAGAAAGAATCAAAGATTATGTTACTGCAAATGAAAGAAACCCCGAATGAACATAAAGATGTCAGTTTGTCAAAGATATTCAAAGAAAAGGAGAAAATCGAAGTAAGAATAGGAGACTTTGACATTGACTATGCTCTGGATGAGGAAACACAGATGAACATTATGACAGAAAGCACTTGGGAAACCCTAGGAAGGCCTGCTGTGGTTCCTTCACTAGGAAAAATAGGGTTGTTTAAAGGCAAACTGGTAACCCTATGTGGCAGGATTACCGAGATAGCTATGAGTACCCATGGAGCTTTGATAGAGGAAGAATTCGAAGTTATTAAATTTATTGAGAAATGTTCCCCATTTCCAGCTTTGTTAGGCAAGATCTGGATTGAAAAAGACCATGTCCGAAGAAAAGAAGAAAAGGAAGCCCTAGAACAGAAGAAGCAAGAACTCATGGAATTTATGACTAGAAGGATCGCCTACTTGATGGAAGAACAAGAGAACACATATAAGCTATTGGACACTAGGGACTTGGACGTTGAAGCTATAAGAGAATTAGAGGAACCAAAAAAGACTAAAATACCTAATCCATATGTTGAAGGAGTATTACCCTTGAATTTGAAGAAAGAATCTCAGTAGTGCGAAGTGACTATGTCGAGGGAGGATAGGAATCAGAACGGGAAAAGACTGACCGATTTGAAGACTACCAAGAAGAAGGCTAGAAAATTAAGTAAGAAAAAAGGCAAAGATTGAAAAGTTACAAGAGGTCCCAGGTAGAACACTGTAGAAGGAAAAATCGCAGGAATTTAACTTCGCCGAGATATCAAAACAACGACATATGGAACTTTGTCGTTGCAAAGCAATCTATTCATTGGACTGATACACCCATTCGACTTCCACCCCGAATGGATAGAAAAGAATTAAAGGATCACTGCTAGACCACTGGACCTCACCATAATGGATAGAACTACGATAATGGAAGCTTCATACCCCTTGCAACAAGACCGTTGACAAATTTCCTATTTATCTCGTCACGCCATGCCCGAAGAACACTTTTTCCAACTGAAAATTCGAAGCCCACGGAACTAGTGATTGCATACAGTGATCATTGCAAACAGATTGTTCGTCCTAGTGCAGTATCTGAGATCATCGTGCCCCAATTATCTTTTTCGAGTGCATATGTCCGACGAGATCACCACAGTTGAGGAATCTGTTACAGAGGTCCTTATCGATTTAATGACTGAGAGAGTCATGCCGGAAAGAGGAATGTCCACCAGAGTCCAAGCATCATCAATAAGAGGAGTGCAAGCCTCCCCGTCGACTGCTCGAGTAGGAACATCTCGAGCCGGCACGGAAAGTAGAAATAAGCATAAAGACGACATAGCCAACGTGGAGTTAGTGCCATCCATCCTACCAGATTACATACCCCCTCTGAGCAGTGTGATTAATAGGGACAGTGTCCCTAGAGACTTTGAATACACCCTAGTCACTGCATATCTACCGAAAGGAGTATGCACCTACTACATAGATCAAGACAAGGTTACAGCATTGAATTTTTGCGACTTCAACCTGGGGGACCGTAAGGTTTACAGCATGATTGCCCCATATAAGTACTTGACAAGAACTAATGGAAAGAATTCGAAGATCGTCCCTCAGCAATGGAAGATGAACCTCACGTAGTCTACTTTGCTCAACGTTATGAAAATACCACACTTCGACAAACCTCAGCAATGGAAGATGAACCTCACGTAGTCTACTTTGCTCAACGTTATGAAAATACCACACTTCGACAAACACTAGGAGGTGAATGCTTGTGTAAAATTGTTGCTAGAAAGTTACCACTGAGGATACCTGTGGTTAAATCATTGCATAACTGTTGATCTGGCATTGATCAATAGGATCATCGAGCTTAGCATGTGGGGCCCTGACCCCCAGGATTACTACCTTGGAAAGACCACAGACCGCGCTCTTTCAAAGAAGATTAAAGAAGCTTATGGCAATGTCGAAAAGGGCGCGCGAGGCTACAAGGTATCCTCTATCGAAAGTGGCACAGTGTGCCTCACATGTCAACTAATCGCAGGAAAGATGGTATGTAAGAATCGACCTACACAAGTATCATGATTGGTAGTTGACCTCATAGGAAAAAGTGCAGAGGGACTACAGATGAACTGGGTGAAGTACCTGGTAAACCAGCTAGAGATTGATTGTAGAGAGGCCTAGGATCAGAGGCATGAATTCCATTTTAGCTGGCTTCAATTACAAATCGCTTTTGTTGCATGGGAGCTATTGGAAGGTGCAACCTTCCCGGACCTCGACCCCTCTGAGCCACTTGTCGCGAAGTTCATTACATTATGGTACTCGACTGACATGAACAAGCAATGGAAATCGAATGTCGTTTTCCACACATATTATAACCAATTGAAAGCAGCCATAGGGGGTGAACCTCGCATAACCCTGAACACTTTACAAAGGTTCCTACCTCTGATAAAGTTCAGCATGGACCACCACTTTATATACCTAACTCCTCGCACCGATGAGCAGCAAGAACAGCTTCAGTCCTATTATAAGCTGAGAGAAGAAGACATAGAAGAGATCACCAAGGAATGGTCAGCGGACCTCCTTGTTGCAGCAGATCCAGTGGACATTTCAGACATCAATGGCCCAAACGATGCATAGGACACACCTGAACCCAGTAGGACAAAGAAGACGAAGAAGCGTGAAGAGGTTCAGGATGTAGATAGCAGATCTGTAAGGACAGCTTCTGTCACACCAGATCAAGGAGGTAATGGCGAAGACCTAGAGGAAGTCAAACAGAGACCGGAAGACGAAGTTGAAATTATAAATAAGAGGAAAGGGTCACCTCTGAAGTCTCCTTCCCGGAATAAATCGAAAGAAACCGTAACTAAGATGCAGACCACACTCACTCTGGATGACTTTAGTTTCCTCCTCACAACTATGAATGAAGCCATAGAAGAGATAACAGAAAAGCAGGAAGAAAAGCAGTAGCAGATAT
>JASDQU010339016.1:0-12501 GCA_032191745.1 Picea mariana
CATGGTTGATTAAGAACTGAAATTAGTTGTTGGTTATTGAAAATTGACGCAGTAAAGATACTATAATGATATTGTCTGAATTACAATGTTGTTTAACATTTAGAACTCGCTATCATTCAATAAAAGAATTTCACCAATTAAAAATATTTTCTATCCAAGCACTAAGAGAAAAACGCATCCATATAAAATCGTAGTCAAGAAATGAAAGCGATGTCTGAAGCATAGAAATATCGCAGTCAATATGTATTAACTCATAGAGTAAAATTCACTGTCAATTGTAATAAACTGTAGAGGAAATTCATAGTTTAATGTGTTAAGAACGAAAGGTAACTTCGCCATCAGGATATAATGAATTGCAGAGGAAATTTTTTGTTGAATGTATTGGAACATAGAGGATATTTTCCATCCAACATAATAAATTGCAGAGGGATAAATTTGAGGTTTAATGAATTGAAAACTCAGAGTAAATTGCCATAATAAATAATAAATCATAGAGTAACGATGGATCTGTTGTGCCGACAATAAATACAAATCGTTGTGTGTTAGATGCCAAGAATCATGGGTTGAATGTTGGGTAACAGTGAAAACGCAGAGATTAAACACAGAGGATAATAAGAGGTTCATGGAGAGAAAAGATAAACAATCGTGGAGGTATTCAATCGCAAAAAGGCGCAAGACAATCATTCAACCAAGGACCTTCAACCAGGGCAGACAACTAGGAAAAAAATACTTCGCTCATCATCCATGCACAGAAAAATAGGGAATTAGGATCTATAGGTATATTAACACCTAAGTGATGACCTTTGATCTGCCTCCTCATTGACTGCTCAGGCGTGGACTGATGATATAAGGATGAGGTCGAAATATAAAGCACAATCTCCTCATAAAAGTCATTAAAACAAACAGAAGAGTCATAGCAATCAGGGATTGGTGCCAAGTGATTCAAGGAAATGCAGTTAGCATAAAGCTATGACGACCTTAAGTTCTCGATTAAAAACATTGAGTAAACACAATTTTTTTATAAAATAGAGGTACAGTCATGGAAGCACAAGATCAATATTAATCTACCATTCAAAATAAAAGTGTACATACCATAGCCCAAGGTAACAGCTCCGAGTCGTTGTCACATCACATCATTTTTATTAGGGAAATTGTTTTTAAATATTTCTTATCACATCATTCATTCTAAGGACGTCTAGGTTTATTCACTTATTAATTAACAATGTGACGTGCCCTTCAGGACGCAGTAGGTGCTCCAAGGGTGCCACTCGCCTCATTCTATTTCCCTTGCGCGAAGTTCCCTTCAGGACGCACTACATGCTCCAAGGGTTCCACTCGCCTCTTTCCATTTTTTCTTGCGTGACATGCCCTTCAGGATGCACTATGTGCTCCAAGGGTGCCACTCGCCTCTTGACTGACTTGGTAGACATAAAAAACCCCTCGAGTCAATACTCCGCCAGGTGATCTTGCGGGAGACTAAGGGCCTCTAAGGAATAAAGCCCATGCCTTATTGCGCACCCTGTAGAATCATTGTGAGTGACTATCGCAATCTTCCCTCACGACATCATGGGTCTTGTCGAACTAGGTAATTGTTAAACGGGAGTGCTAGTAGGTTGTGGCAGGGCAGTTGTCCACACCTCTCCCTCAATGTCTCTGGTTGTCATGTGTGACCCCTCTACTCCACATTTGAGTCTCATCAACAAGTTATCATCGGCCTACATCATCAATGGATCATGTCATAAATAAAATCAATCATCATAACATCTAATCAGATGTGCATATATCATATGAACAATAATAAAAACCCGATAGTCCACTCCCTGACTCGATCAGAAGTCCAAGGGGTTTCATCGATGCCTCCTCATCCTCGAGGTACACAGTCCTGCACACTCAGGAGAACCGATTAAATAGCACCTGTCTATGTCAAAACAACAAAATAACATGGCATCATACCCATAATGTCTCATAATCATAATCAGACGCCTAATAGTATAATAATCCGGATCACTTGCAAGCAAGTTTCCTCAAAGAATAAGTTCACTCAATGCAGGCAAGGGTGGGATGTTACATTTAGTCTCATCATCCATCCTCATGAGACCTTGCAATAGAATGAAATTTAGCTAAGGTAATTCTATCACTTTCATTTTTTCAAACTCGAAGAAATTTAAAGAAACAATTTATAATCTTATCTAGAACTCCCTTACGAATAAATTCCAAGGAATGTCGAAACATCAGTATTTTTTCAAGTACAGATTTAACTAAGTTAATATCCCCCCTCTAGAAAACCATCGATTGCACCAAGTATGAATTATATCCCATATCCACTAGCAACCAGAGCCAATCACTCTAGCCATAACCATTTGACTTCAATAGGAACCAAGGTGCTTAAATATCTCCTTAAAATTTAAATGCCTAAAGGGAAACAAACCCACCAACAACTACACATCCTCTTGTTACAGATTATTAAAAAACCATATAGTTGATTTCTTAATGTTAATATCCATCCTTATAGATAGGTTATAGACTTGAAGTATGTGAGCTTCCCCTAGAGCACCGGTTGGAAAAATAAATGGAGCATCCACCAACAATGAGTGATATAATTAAATAGTTCCACAAATTCTAATTCCATATATACGTGTAGAACTTTTATCCAAGTAATACGGCTTTGCTTAGTCCTTCGCCAACAAGTAAAAATAATATGGGTGAAAGAGGATATCCTTGTCTCAACCAATTATGGGTTTGAACTTATCAAATCCCTCAGACAAGTCAATTTAGAAAGTAAATCCAAGAATGTAGATTTAAAAGCCCCAATGATCTTACCTATGCTCAGATTTCATTTATGACCCTCAATACATATTCCTCCACCAACTCATAAAAACCAATGGCTCTTGTCCTTCTTAAAAGAGACCAACATCCCTAAGATTATTTCTTTATATAATTATTCCATCATCATCTAATTATATTATCTTCTCCTCTTGTCCTTCTTAAAAGAGACCAACATCCCTAAGATTTATTCTTTATATAATTATTCCATCATCATCTAATTATATTATCTTCTCCTGATACAAAACTAGGAGAGTATGTCATTAGCTTCAATGCTTCAACAATATTGGTTCAATTTGTCTCTTTATAAATGGACCAGAAATGATAGACTTTGATATCTACATTCTCCTTGAAATTCTTAACAGACTTGTATTCTCTAGCTTGGATCTCCCAAATTATGATAACCCTCTTTATGTGGTTTGCATACTGATGAAAAAAAATTGTGTTCTTGTATAACTTATCGAACCACACCGCTCTCCTTTTTATTCCCCATTTTCTTTCTCTTATGTCTAGTAATTTCCTCTTATTAGTTTCTAAGACCAAAATACTACATTGTCCATCCCCATAAAAATCCCCATGAAATTCTTCTCATATATACAAGTTATCTCCTCTTCAAATCCTTTCAAATATCTAGCCAACCACTATCACTTTAATCTTCTTCAACGAAACTCCAAATCGTGAGTTGGTTCAGTCTCTAGAATGTGTATCATATCTTAACCATTCATTCTTGACCATAGCCTAGAAATGTTCTTCCTCAATCCAGGTGGTATTGAACTTGAAAGGGCCGTTGGGTTTTTGATGTGCTTCTCTAGCTGAAGAAGAATAGGACAATCGTTAGAACATCCCCCTATTTCTACCCATGTTGTGATTTTAACAACCTTATATAAGAGAAGTTTGAAACCAAGAATATATGGAACCTCTTGGTTACTTTTGGTGCACTCAAATGGTTATTTTCCCATGTTGGTTTGAGTTTGACAAGTTCAACATTAACTAAGCCTCGTTCTTTAATTTTGTGTTTGAAAAATTTTGCTAGCATATATTTTTGAGACAAGAGATTCTTTCAACCCAACAATTTGATTGGATATGGAGATATACATACTCTATCTTACCCCTCTTGATTTAAACATATAAGTTCTTAAAAGGAAACAAATGTTCTTAACCATTAGACCCAATCAAACTGTATATTATATATAACAACAATTTGATCAAAATAATGTTTAAAACAATACATATATCAAAATAATGTTTAAAACAATACATATATCAAAACTTAACCAATTCATAATCTTTATGTCCGTCTCAATCAATCTTGACAAAACAAGCCGACTAATGCTCATTGATATTAAAGGCAAAGCTATAATATATTAAGGATATAAATGTGACCGTTCCGTTAACTTACTTTCGTTCTAACTCAGATTTCAACATCCTTCAAAGCTGGTAAAGAAGAAACTTACTGGTAAAGCTCTTTGTACACGGAAATGACGCGTCCATGGATACTAAATAAAAGCCCGTGAGCCTATCATCCGTTATTCATTAGTGAAAAACATCCATGAGCCTATCATCCGTTATTCATCAGTGAAAAACATCGCTGAGAGGATATAAACAGGTCACGTTAATAATTACTGATACACGTCTGGAGGAGAGAGGGAAAAAATGGCACAAAAACATGATTCTACGGATACTGATTGTGATGTGGAAGAGTGGAAGACAATGACAGGAATTGTTTGTGAGAGGAAGGGCAAGGGAGATAAAAATAGCAAAAGGCGAAGAAGTGAAGCAGCTGCCACGCACAGATAAGTGGCTTTTAAAAAAGATGGGAAAGTATACGGATCGTCAGACGTAGTTGTCGTATCTGACGCACCCACACACACACATGCAAAGAATATAACACACACCCAATATGCATGGGAAGTCGAAATCCTTTAAGGATCAAGATCAAAAGGGATAACATTTTTCATAAGTGTTAACGAGATCTCAGAGTTGGACTCATAGGAGGACCAAAGGTTAGAAACCTTTGAATACTAATAAATCTTCTAAGTCAGAAGAAATTAGAAGCTCATGTGGAGGAGAGACAGTGGTCGTTGGATCATAGTGCAAGGGATCAACAGACATATGATTAGATTAAGGTGCATGAGCCTTGGCTCTTTGCACACTCAGGAGAGAGAACTCACCAAGGTTTTATAACTCAGACTTCCGAATCTCGAAGAGTGGGATACCTGAAGTAGAATCTCAACCATTCAATTAGACAAAGAAGATCTGAATCATCATAAAACCTGAAGTAAATCTCAAGCATCGGATTTCCAAAGTGAATCTGAGTCATTAGATCAGCGGCTTCAAGAAATCCATTCGAGAGTTTCTGAGTTGATATTTGAGATTCACGATGTCTGAAGAGATGGAAATTCGAAGTGAATCCCAATCGTCCGATCATTCGAAGAGAATATGGACCGTTCGATCCAGAAGGGTACATGTCAGTGGATCATAAGATCGAGAGGAAGGAAAAGGTGAAAGGTTGAAACATATGAAGTCCGAATAGTCAAAGAGCTGAGAGTCATCGATCTACAAGGGGACACTTGCCAATAGACCGCAAGTTCCAAGTAAAGTGTAGTGGTATTTCAATTGAGATTTGAGATTGCCGAATCCAGAAGATCTGACGTAGATCTGGACCGCCAGATCTAGAGGAGACGTGTGAATCCGTGGACTCCAGGTAAAGTCCTGAAGTGATTCGTTGTCGTAGGATCTAAGAGAGATGTGGCATAGATCCATGCACTCCAGGTAAAGAACCAAAGTAATCCTCGATGGTTAGATCAGGAGGACACGCTTCAGTGGATGACAGACTTTGGAGAAAATGCATTGGGAAGAAGGGTGAAGTTTCATATTTGAGATCTTAGAAGTTTGAAGACCTGAGGGAGATCTTGACTGTTGATCAAGAAGGGGGTCATAGGATCGTTGATCTGAGTTGAAGGGTCAAACACTCGAAGTGAAGGCAGGATTGTTTCTTGGAGGACAGGTATCCACAAATCGTCAACTTTGGAAGATTGACGTACGAAGGAAAGCGAGATTTGTTATTTCAAAATTCCGAAGTCCAGCATGGAGAAGGAGATCGTAGTCATTGATTTAAGAGGGAAATATCTAGTCGTTGTCCTGTGCGCTCCATCCAACTCTCGCTTGCTGACCGATGTGACTTCACTGGTACCTCCCAGCCAATGCTAGGGGTAATATTCTTCCCCCTTAGCCCCCCGAGCCACAATGGCATCACGCACACGAAACCAGAGAACAAGTAGCTCCCAGTTCGCCTCACAAGGCCAAGCTACCACTTGTCACTGAGCTCGATATCACAACTCCCACAAGATAAGTCAGTCAAGTCAATAATTATGCAGCGTAATGTTACACATCAAAGAAGAGATCCATACTCCTCCTTCTACCTCCTTTATATAGAGTTTCTAAGTGATTTCTTTCCCAAATTCCCATTTAATTTATGTTTCAATAATTTAATTTAGAAAAAACCTCCCCCGTACACATGTCACCCATCCCCTTAGTTCCACCAGAAATTAATTTCATTAATTATTTAGCTACCCCTATTTCCCTCACCCACCTAAAAGCATTCCTAGAATCACTCCCAGGTGTCCCCATATTCCCTTACACATTTTAATGCCTTATGTCCTTACTAAATTCCTAGTTGAGTTCAATTTAGAAAGTTCTTAAAGGCAAGATCCCTTACTAAGTTATTCATTCTGTGTTTTCCTTATGTTTCCCTTTTTCTTTATGTTTCCTCCTTTTTCCCTTAGTTTCCTAATTCTTTTAAGTTTCCCTATTTTCCCTTTTTATTTAAAACTCAAATTAGCAAGGATAGAAAATTACCTTTTTCCCCTTTTTCTTTTTAATTAATAAATTTTAATTAGCACGTGTAGAAAAACAATCAATTCCCATTTAAAATTATAATCCCTCAATATAATTTGATTTTAATAAATTAATCGAATTTCTTACCCAATTTTCGTCACATGTTTAATGATTATTATTATTATTTATCACAAGTATTACTTAGACCTAGATGTTGTTTTCCTAGGTTGGACGACATTTTTATTAGGAAAATTGTTTTTAAATCTTTCTTATCACATCATTCATTTTAAGGCCATATACGTTTATTCACTTATTAGTTAACAACGCGATGTGCCCTTCAGAATGCACTAGGTTCTCCAAGGGTGCCACTCGCCTCATCCAGTTTCCCTTGCGCGATGTGCCCTTCAGGACGCAGTAGGTGCTCCAAGGGTGCCACTCGCCTATTTCTATTTTTTCTTACGTGACGTGCCCTTCAGGAAGGACTACATGCTCTGAGGGTGACACTCACCTCTTGACTGACCTGGTAGACACAAAAAACCTCTAGATTCAATACTCCACTAGGTGATCTTGTGGGAAACTAAGGGCCTCTAAGGAATAAGTCCCCACCTTATTGCGCGTCCTTTAGAATCATCGTGGGCGATGATCACAGTCTTCCCTCATGACATTGTGGGTCTTCTTGAACTAGGTAATCGTTAACCTACAGTTAGAGCCACAATGGGAGTGTGAGTAGGTTGTGGCAAGGTTTTTGTCCACACCTCTCCCTCAACGTCTCTGGTTGTCATGCGTGACCCCTCTACTCCACATGTGATTCTGGTCGAAAAGCTATCGTCAACCTGTATCATCAATGAATCATGTCAGAAATAAAATCAATCATCATAACATCTAATCAGATGTGCATATGTCATATCAAAAATAATAAAAACTCAATAGTCCACTCCCTGACTCGATCCGGAGTCCAAGGGGTTTCATCGATGCCTCTGCATCCTCGAGGTCCATAGTCATGCACACTTAGGAGAACCCAATCAATATCACCTGTCTATGTAAAAACAAAAAAATAACATGTCATCATATCCATAATGCCTCATAATCATAATCAGATGCCCAATAGTATAATAATATGGATCACTTGAAATCAGGTGTCCTCAAAGAGTAAGTTCTCTCAGTGCGCGCAAGAGCAGGATGTTACATACGCCCCCTCTTGGTCTAAACTTCGTCCCGAAGTTTCACAGTATATAAGTGCCAAAATAATGTGTATCCCAATATTATAAGTCTATATATCAAATGAAAATGGAAATTGTTGGCGCATATCATATGCGTCCTCCCAGGTCGCTGAGTGCGGACTATGTTGTCCCACTAGAGCTTGACGTGATCTACTATTCGATGCCATAGTTGTCGAATGTGATGATCTAGGATGTGCATCAGATACGTCGTGAGCACCCCCTCATACGATACCTACAAGGAACGCATGTCAATAACATGTGTAAGATCAATAATGGGTAAAATCATGAAGATGGGTTACACTTTTGCTTGTTTTATGAAAAAAAAACTGTATTTTCACAAGTTTTTCAACTTCCGGCATACTAAAGTATTTTTTTTGTTTAGAATTTCACTTTACAGTAAAAACAAAACTTGTGAAGAATTTTGTTAGCTTTCCAATGACTATTTTTCAATTTTTTTTATCACGATTTGATATGTCAATTTGACAATTGTTTAACAGTATGTTCCTTAAACATGAAAGGAATGATAATGAGTAACTTTTTTATACAACAATGTATCTATTTTTAAACTTATGTTTTTAAGAAATGAGATATACTGCAACAATCTATAGAGACTTTATTTTATTATGACTATAATTTTGAATCTAACGGATGAATATTATAATTTCTAGAATTTTTTGAAGTTGACCAAATTGAAAAAGTTGCATATTTTAAATAGATGTTTTTCTACACCTTGTATCTATCTTATTTTTTACTTAAAACTAAAATCTAAATATACCCTTTCGAAAAGAATAGTTTAAGGATTATGAATATATTTTTTTCTAAATTTTTCACTGTATACTTTTAGAGATACCGATATTTCATTTCACCGAATCATAATGTCTACCGAAAATATTATGCAATGAATTTTTTTAAAAATTAAATAAAATTAGATAAAAATAAAGAAAACAAAAACAAATTATAGGAATTGAAAGTAGATTCAATTTCGGAAATGCTAGTGTCATTTTTGAAACCAAATTCTTAGTATTTGTAGCAGTCGGCAACCTCCGAAGTTCAAGTAAGTTTGGGGAAATTCTTTGGTTTTTGTTTTCAGTTCCAATTTCATATTTTCGGCCGAAATAATATTTCAGCTGAAACCTAGATTTTAACAGAATCCATTAAAAATAAACATTTCAGCTGAAATATTCTCACCACGGGAAAATAATTCATCCAAAAAACATTGTACACGAATTTCGAGGGCTCCGTCAAGGCACTGTTCAATTTGACATGCAAATTTTCGGTTGAAAAAATCCATAGCAACATTTTTTAGGCCGAAAAATTTCCTCTAGGAATTTTTGAGACACGAATGTCCCAAAAGTGTTACCCATATTCATGATTTTACCCTAATATAATGTCTCAAAATAGATATGTGAAACACATCGTGCATAAGCCTCAAAGAATCAAGCAAGGCTAGTCAGTAGGCCACGGGCCCCTTCCTCTCCACAATATCGAAGGGTCCCACGAACCTAGGAGAGAGTTTATATCCCTTTCCAAACTTGATTGAACTCTTATGCGGTTTTACCCACAAGAATACTCGATCACCAACTTCGTAACTACGGTCCCAATGGTGTGCATTGACATAACTCGTTTGTCCATCCTTCACTTATTTGATGCTTTGTTTTATTGTTTGCATTTGATCTTCCATTTCTTCAATCACTTGTGGTTCCACCAGGACCCTATCCTCATGCTAATCCCAACTCAGAGGCGTCCAACATGGTCACCCGTAAAGAAACTCCAAAGGTGCTATCTTAATGGTTCTTTGGTAAATTTTGTTATATGTGAATTCTACCAGTGGCAAGAATTCTTCCCAATGCTCTTGTTGGTCCATCACGTACATGCGCAACATGTCTTCCAAGATTTGGTTTGTTCATTCGATCTGCCCATCAGTCTTTAGGTGATACGCAGTACTAAATTTAAGTTGGGTTCCCAAGGCCTCTTAGAAACTAGTCCAAAATCGTCGAGTAAACACCGATCCTCAATCAAATATAATCCTCTTAGACATGCCATGCAGCCTCACAATCTCACTGATGAAAACTCTATCTATGTGAGTTTGTTGATACATCGTATGCACAAGAATAAAATGAGCACTCTTTGTCAGAGTGTCGACTACCACAAAAATCGAGTTGTATCTCCTTTCCGTTAGTGGCAATCCAACAATGAAATCCATCGAAATAACCTCCCATTTCGATTCTAGAATACCGTGAGGTTGTAGTAATCATGATGGATGTCTATGTTCAACCTTTATCTATTGACATTCTAGACATATAGCCACATAGCTGACTATGTCTGAATTCATTCATTTCCAGAAGAACAAGGGTTTAAGGCCCACCCTCATCTTCGTGACTCCCAGGTGAGCCATGTACACTGCTCTATGAACCTCGTTTAGGATCAAACTCCTCAACTCATCATTCGGTGTTACGTAAATCAAATTTTTAAACCTCAATAATCCATCTTCGCCAAACGTAAATCCTTCAAACCTGGGTACCATCATTGTGTTTTGTCCAATAAAATCCTTGACCTCTTTGTACGAGTCATCGTCACACTGTAAAGTTATAATATTTTCATGTATATTCATCTGAAGAGGAAACACTGAAACGATGCGTGGTCTCCAGCTCAATGCATCTGCCACTCAGTTCATTGTTCCTTTTATGTAAGTAATTTTGAAATCGTACTCGCTAAGCAATCCCGACTAACATCGTTTTCGTGCATTCAGGTCGCTTTATGTAAAGATGTGCTGAAGTCCACAGTGGTCAATTTTTAGTTCAATTTTTTGTCCAATATGGCAGTGTCTCGACACTCTCAAGGCATGTACAATAGCTAACAACTCCAAATTGTGTGTCACGTAGTTCTCCTCATGCCTTCTCAACTTTGTCGAAATGTAAGAGATCACTCGACTATCTTGCATAGAGACTTTGCCTAAGACTCCCTGGGATGTGTCAGTGCATACCAAAAAGTCTACGTTCATGTCAGGGACCTTTAGTATCAGTGTTGTTGTCAACAACTCCTTGAGCCTCTAAAATGCCTATGCGCATTTCTCAGTCCAAACAAACTTCTTGTTCTTCTTCTGCAATTCTGTGATCGGATTTTCTATCTTCAAAAATCCCTCGACGAACCGTCGATAGTATCCTGCTAAACACACGAAGCTACGCACTTCCGGGACATTCGTCACGTAGGCCATTCCATAATAGCCTCGACCTTGTTGGATCCACCATGATACCTTCCTCGAGATGACATTCCCTAAGTAATGAATCTTCGATTCATAAAATGAGCATTTGGACAATTCCCAATACAAATTGTGCTCTCGCAGACACTATAGTACCAAGTGCAAGTTCTCATCATGCTCCTCCATCATCTGATATTAAATCAAAATATCGTCAATGAATACTTAGACGAACTTGTCCAAGTATTCGTGGAACACCCCGTTCATTAAACTCATAAATACCCCTAGGGTGTTTGTGAGTCCAAATGGTAAAATAGTAAACTCGTAATGTCCAAACCTCATCTTAAAAAATGTCTTAGGTACGCCATCCTCCTTGATATGTAACTGGTGATACCTTGATCACAAATCGATCTTTGAAAACATTATCACACCCTTAATCTGATCGAACAGATCATCAATGCTTGGAAACGGATACTGATTCTTGATTGTTTCCTTGTTCAATTGAAGGTAGTCAATGCAAAGTCTCCATGACCCATCCTTATTTCGTATGAAAATAACAAGCGTGCCCCATGGTGACACACTTGGACGTACAAGTCCTGGGCCCAACAAATCCTTCAGTTGCATTCTCAACTTCTATAACTCGAAGGTTGACATCCGATAAGGCGCTCTTGCTATCGATTCATTCCCCGATTTTAGGTCTATGGTAAACTCCAATTCCCTCTCTGGCGGCATACCGGGTAACTCCTCCGAGAAGACGTCCGCAAACTATCTCACAAAAGGAAGGTGTTCTAGACCTTCTGCTACTCCCTTCTCGTTTAACACAAGGATCGCATAAATCTTACATCGCTTGCACATTCTCTTATGTAGCTACAACGAAGAGATGAACCTCAGGAAAAATCCCTAATTTCGTCCCACAATTATGTGTCTCTCTCCCTCATCATTAACCAAGCTCAACCATTTTGTCTTATAGTTGAGTATCGCCTCATGCGATTCCAACCAGTCCATATTGATCACGACATTATAAGATCTTAAGATCGTGGAATACAGGTTGGACCTGGTGACAAACTCTCCCAGGTTAAGGGTACAACCCATAACCTTTCCTCCAACCTTTTGTTTGGCTCCCGAAGCAATCTCTACAGAGATAAACTCTTCATCTTCGACTACCTTTACCTTAATCCTCTTTAGCACTGCACCTGAAATGAATCTCTCAGTAGCACTGGGATCTATCAAAATACTAAGGGTTTAGTTAACGACGGTACCTGATGTCTCAAACAAAGTTGACTGGTGCTCTACCTGGCAGTTATTCACCACTACATGAATCTGATACACCTTCCCCAAATCTCCCATGGTAATGGGTCCAGCTGATCCAGATTCTCTAGTCCTCTCCACTAGGCAGTCGTGCTGGTAGTGTGTCTCCCCACAAAT
>JASDQU010339020.1:0-11022 GCA_032191745.1 Picea mariana
CACCATTGTATTGATGCATCATCTTCATATTTTATGAATGTGTTCATAGTTTAGATCAACAAGATGAATTTACAAATATAGTTGAATCTTTTCCTAAAGATGAACAAAGGGATGATTTTGTTATGAATAAGTTCATAGAGGATGGTTGTACATATTTTCATTGTAGAGGGTCTTCTGTTGATAGTAGTAGGAACCTTTTAAATCTTGCTATGAAAATTTCACATGATCATTTTGTTGAGAAGAAGGTTGCTACTCAAAAGGATCTTTATGTTTATATTGGAAATCAACAACCCATATTGGTTTATAATGGTATTCAGGACTATATGGTTTTAATTTTGGATGAAAGGATTTCATTACAAGAAGAACATCATAAATTTGAAGGAAGTCCATTTAATTGTCTATTTGAACCTAAAACATTTCAAACTTATAAATTTTTTACACCTTCAACAATTTCAGAAGAATGTCAACTAAATCAAAGAAGTTTTTCTTCTCATAATTGTCATAAAATCAATAGTATGGCAGGTTCATTTTTTCTCAATAAAAAAAAAATCATGCATTGGTAGGAATATCTTTTAAATAAACAAGAAAATTTTCTTGGTTTTCAAGACCCAGTAGCATTTTTTATGGAGTCACATTTTTTCAAGTTTCTAGAGATTTCAAAACTTCAACATAGAAGTAGCATATGTCGGTGACTGTGAATTTCCAAAAAAATACTTGTGCCAGTGGTTACATTTCTTCTTTCATTTATTGTTCATATGTAGAGAATAGGTTCTTACAGTCACAAAAATACCAAAATGGTTACATTGGAAGTTTAGCTACACAAGCAAAAGAATTTAGATGGCCAGTGTAGAAGCTATGTATAAATAAGATCATTGTTTGAGCATTTTTTATATGGTGTATAGTAGAATATCATTAATAAAAGACTCCATGTCCCAATGGAGACACTGGTATATAGTTAGAATTATTACAGTTTGATATTGCAGAATGTAGTATGAATTCTTTTCCTGGTAAAACATAGGTCAGAAAAGATAAGCTAAGAAATATCATTAGTTATAGGATTACAAAAAAGAGGAAGGAATTGGTATGCAGTTCTTAATGTCTCAAAAGGAGAACATTATCCCCATATGGAGCCAATGTTAGTCCCTAAACCTGTTTATACCTTTCTATTCTTAAATTTTAGCCTATTCTATCAAAACTTATCCCGAGCCTATTTTCCTTTGATGGTTGCACCTTTTAACACTTTACCTCTCATTTTGGTATGCCTTCCTTTTTTCTTGAATTGGTTTTCATTTTATTCTTATAGGTTAAGTTTGAAATTTTTCATGGAAAGAGATGTGTCATATTAAATGTGTTATTTATGAGTGCATTTTCAAGGGTTAAAGGAATGAACAAGGATGCTACAAGAATGTTTCCATTCTTGTAGCACACAAGGATATCATTATTTCAAGTGCACTTCAAAGCCGAAAATCATGTTAGCATCTTTGAAACCATGCATGAGATGGTGAAAATGGTTGTGGTATTTAATTATGTCATATTTAAATGATCATTCTATCCCTATGCATCATTTAACGAATATGGATCCAAATCTTCTTGTGCTTCCATCAAATTTGAGTGTCGGGCCACCAATTAAAAACATACAAAATTGTGATTTAATTTTTTTAAAGAGTTTCTGAAATCAAGGGAAATATAGCTTAATTTCATATGCAAAAAAAACCTTTCTATGTTAGTTGTTCTGTGTAGGCATTTTTGAAGTCCCGAGTAAGGAGAAGCCATAATTCTCGCAGGTATAACAAAGCTTGTGGTCAATGTGGACGTGCCAGAGTGGAATATGTCTCCCAAGAAATTTTTTTGAGTCATACAATTAGATCTAGAGGGGATCAAATTATTAAATTCCTATCATGAAATATTGCTAAAATTTGTAGAGAGAGTTTATAGTTCTACTATAAATTTCATTTGACCATATATTTCAAACCGTGCATCCATTCACTGCAAAATTTGAAGGGGACATGCAATAGAGTAAGAAGAACAAACCCAATGAATTCCAAGTCAAATTAATCCATGTTTTTCTATAAATGATCCACCGTCACCTACAACCATTTTATGTTTTTCTCAAAAATCGTGAACTGGATTTGGCTCACAATGGGCATGCTGAAGCATCATGATGATATTAATACGTGAAGAAAAAAATAGCCTGACCCAGTTTGTAATTTGGGATACAAATGGACAATATTTGATAGAGGCAAACAAGGTATTCAAGAATATCATAGTCAAATGATGAAATAGAGCAACTTCAACAATCTACTCCTTTGATTTATGAAACATCAGGGTTTGAAAAGTATTTTCTTCATCACCAGTACCAACAAAAAACAATATTGTTAATGAGTAAGAGAAAATGTCTCCTTCAACAAGAAGAAATAGAAAAACAAGAATTAAAATCCTCTGTACCAAAGAAAGAGGCTTGGAATCTGAAATGGTTTACACAAGGAGGACTAGACAAATGGCACAAACAACCTCAGTTGTCTCATCAAAAAATGGAATCTGAACCTATTCAAGAAACTCTAAATTTGCAAAATAAGGAAAATCTAGAGTCCAAACTAAGTAAGAGGGGCAAGGGAAAACAATCAGTAAGTATGCCTACCAGCCACAAATAAGATGAGATTAAATTATAATGCTTTGTTTAGGTCTTATTTGAAGAATTAAATTTGATTATTATAGATAAAGAGACCCCTCAAAAAATTCCTACAGTAATGAAGAAGGAGAAGTTGGAAATTCAAAGATTAAAGGGAATGTCTATCCGGGAAACCGTGGGAAACAAAGGGCAAAGGACAATTTCCAAGGTCGAATATAATCCATTTAAATATGAAATGGAACAAAGTATTACCCCCAACCGTGTGTTTCCATAGCTTGCAGAACTGTGTGGGGGAGAACCAATATCTACATCATCTGAACCTGCAAAGAAGAACAATGTTAAGTTGTCATCTCCAAAAATCCACAAGTTTCAAAGAAAGTCCAAGACACCTAATATTTCTATTGATTTGAATAGGCCAATAGTAGAGTATGATCAAGATCAGTAAAATAATCAAACAAAGGATATCCTTCAGAAACAAATATCTAGAAATTCAAATTTTAAGCTACAACAAAATTGAAGAATTTCCTGTAGATGATTGTTTTTGCAGTCATCCTCTGACGTGTTTCCCAAGAAAATGGTGAATAATTTCAAAAATCCATTCAATACCCACTTGCAAAATGGGCCATATTAGGTGAATCATGAGAAGTTTCCCAAAAAAGTGAACCATTGGGAAGATGCCAGTGAATATTTAAAGGAGATTTTTCCAGATTTTGTGAATTTTGTTTCCTAAAAAAATGCCTAGTCATGGTTGAGTTGCCACCTCATCAGTTTGACCTGTCCATGATCATGGGAACTAGTACATGAATTTTGATTAATTTCTTGTGAGAGACTATGGGTTGGGTCATATTTTGTTAGGAGTTAAGGGTATGGTCCTAAAATAGAGGATTTTTCCCCTAGGATCCAAGATTTTGTTTGATTTCCCATTGAATAAAAGGATGTGATTCCTATCTAATAGCCAAGTATATTGAATCATAATCAAAATAGTAACTAGGTTTTAAGATCTGAGATCCAAATGGAAACCAATTTTTTTTATAAAAAGTAAACTAGAGGATAGAGTAAGGGGTTCATATTTTGTGATATTGAAGGAACATATCAATCTGGATTGTAATGCCTGGAATATATTACATTTTTCACTCAATGGAAAAAACATTCTAATGGTTAGACTATCTTATTCTTGTCTTATATTTCTTCTATATTACTTGAATGAATTTGAATATTTTTCAAAGCATTTGGTTTACTCTGTTACATGCTGAATGTTAGTAAATATTTTGTTATCACCTACCATAGGATTTGTGTTTTAGTTATTCTCTCTAGTTTCTAAATGATATTTTGGATTAGAAAGTCTTCTTTGTAAGTGAACAGATTGTGAAACTTGTATCTTCTCTCTTTTTATCTAATTGATTAGAATGAATGTCATCGACTAAGTTGAGTGTTTTAGAAACCTAATCTAAAAGTGTAACCAAAATATTACGGTGTCCAACCTATCCACTACCTGATCCATAAACCAACCCATAAACTCAATTTGATTTACAAGAATAAACCATTGCAATAATTTAGGTGCCCTAGCTTTCCACTTAGCAGTCAGGGCCAACTTTAGGGATAACAAAATGGACAAGTGTGTGTAAATCCACGTTGTAGAGGATAATTGTGACAAAAGAAGATGTGGATGTTATGGTTGAGGAGGAGTGATTTTTTGGAATGACTATGGAAAAGATCAAAACATAAAAGATATTGATGGGAGAAATTGCAAAGAACAAGAGGAGAGATCTTGCAAGACAAGAGTGATAGAAGTGGTTGAGGTTGACATGAATAATATCCTCACAAGCCAACGAATATTGTAAGCTCGGATATTTCTATTGAGCCATTGTATTGTAACTTGTATGATGAATAAAATAATCATTGTTGCAGAATTAATCTTTGTGTGTGTGTGTGTATGAATGAATTATTGTAGGATATTATGTGTTGTGTTCTTAACATATTATGTATGATTTAATTTCTTGTATGAATGTGTAAATAATATAGAGAATAGTGTTTTATGATATAGCTATGTAGGTGGCACAAGTTTGTGGAAGGCCATGTTGGGTTCTGGTTCTACGAGCATTGAAGATTATGTCTGAGTATATAATACATGAATAGAAAGAAGCTACAATGGGAAGAGGTTTGCAATAGAAGAGCATTATATCTGGAGACTATAACGAGATATGCATTGCATTAGGGGGTGCAATAGGATGTGCGTTGAAGTAGGAGTTCATTTGCAACAAGAGGTGAGTTGTCGTAGGAGATGAATTGTAGCAGGGAGTTACAACAGAAGGAAAGTTCTAGCAAGCGAATATGTAGTGAGAGGATGGTTGATTTGCATCATAAGGTGAGTTTTAGCAATTTTCAGTAGAAGGTCAGTTGTAGCAAGTGAACATGTAGCGTGAGGATGGTTGAGTTGTAGAAAAAGGGAGTTTCAACGAGTTGTAGAAGAAGGCAAGTTGCAGCAAGTGAATATGCAAAAGATTGGTTAGTATCGACTGAGGATTTTGTAACATCTATTGTGGTGCTACAAGAAAGAAAACATGGACACGTGGGAGTATAATTATAGTCCTAGGGGTTGTGACATGTTCAGTTGAAAAAAAGGAAAATGTAGCAATGATGAAGAATCTTTATGGAAGTCGTGATTCCTATTATGCACACATGAAGAAATATTCTGCTATAGACATACTATGATGGCAGGGGGAATATGGCTTGCTGCATTAAGTGGTATCAAAGTTGGTTCAATTCAAAAATTAAAGAATGTGACAAGATATCAAAGCTTGGTTCAACTTTGGGGTGAAATAATGTGAGAATATATTAGAGTAATGGTTCAACTCTAGGATGGAAGAAAATACAAGGAAATAATACCTATGAGAGTGTGGTTTCATATTTTGTTGTTGAAAGAAGAATGATAGGAGACAATGTTAGAGAAAGGGCCTATGAACTATAGCATGGTTGAGGGCTACAAATTAACTCTCTAGGTTTTCTTCATGAAGATGAATAGGTTAATGAGGTACATAAATTGAGAGTTAGAATGTAGATAATGGAGTGGTAGCAGATGTCAGGAGGAATCCTAAAATGGGAAAAGATAAAAAAGAACAAAAAATTGCATAAATAAAAGTTCAGAAGGTTGCTTCTAAAAAGGAATAAGTATGTGAGATAAATGGTTCGTAGAAATAGATAGCAGTTGTGGTGGCAGTTATCCATGATTTATATCTTAGAATGATGACATGGTCACTAGAAATGAGTGAGTCTGGATTTGAAAGGAATGCAGTTGAAAGGTTTCTTGGACTGGATATTGGTCTCATATGTTCTAAGGATCATGTTGGTAACAGTGAGTTCATTGCTATTGGATGGTGACTATGAGTTTTGTGTGGACCCGAATTTAAGAGAAATAAAGAATAAAAAAGATAAAGGAAATGTGCAGCAGTGGAAGATAGAGACACATGTGGTTGTGTCAAATGTAATGAAGAAAGGAGGGAGAGAAGATGGAACTTTTTTTCCCCTTAATAGGTTATTTCCTTATTTGAAGGAAGAAAGAAATTTTTGGCTACAAATGGAAAAGGATGTGATTGGATGAAAATAAGATGCAGTAGAATGATATCTCTATAGGAAAATGAATTTCAAAGATTGGAGAAAATTACAAGATTATAGAGGTTGCAGATGATGAAGAATATGATGTCGTCAATATGAAACACGATGAAAGTTGTTAGTTGAATACGGATAACATACAGTAAAAAATATGGGGGAAGCTAATGAATATGTTGTTGAAGTAGATAGGAGAATATTTCAAATCTTCGGAGGAAGCGGACATGTTGTAGAAGAATGTTATAAGAATGAAGGTTGTTGAGGACCGAGCGTGAAGGTGTTGCATGGAGGAGAAGAAAACTCTTGAAATATACCTCTGTTAATTTCCAAGAATGTGTGTATGCTGATAGAATTGTCGACTGAGTTATTCTACGTGTGGTTGTGGATTGAGTCAAGGGAAGTGCAACATGGGAGAATGTGAATCCATGCTGTGTAGTTTTGAGAATGAGTGGTTGGTTGCACTGAAGAAACTTTGTACACTGCATGAAAAATGGAAGTAGGATGTCCTAGATTGGATGTGAATCAAATCGAGTTGTGAAACTGATGTGGATTGAGTCAAGGAAGGTGTAACATGGGAGCATGTGACTCCATGTTTTGTAGCTTCGAGCATGAGTGTTTGGTTGCACCGAAGGCACTTTGTACATTGCATGAAAGGGGCAGTGAGATGTCCTATATTGGATATGGCTTAGATCCAATTGTTTAGGCGATACATGATTGAAAAACACCTAACTAATGCTTGTGGTAATGAAGAAAGAGAGACAAAGAAGGTAGCAGTACCAGAAGTTGAGTTGTTGTAGAAAGTTGAGTTGCAGCAAGAATAAGATGAAAATTCTATATCTCCTTGATGAGAGTATTGTTGTGTTGTTATGGATTGATGGAAAAAATGAATTGAATAAATAATGTGTACTAGAGGAAGATGTCTTGTAGATTGAAGTTTATAACATATGAGGGTTGTAGAGTTGGGAGTGCAACATTGGAGGGTTGCATTGGAAAGCTGTAGATGTGGATGATTTACCTCATAAGCATGAGGACATGCTTTATTGAAACCCGGGGAGTCTGATGTAGTAGCATCTCAGTCATCATGGGATGACCCGATGAAGGTAGTTACGGGGACATGAGAGAGTTGTTAGAGAAGTGATTGGTTGATGTAGGATGTGAATGAGACAGATTGTTGGGAGTAACAGAAGGGGGTTCATATCGATTGAATTCTATAGAGTTGCAACATTGGGACAATTGGTAATGTTATTATAGAATGGACAAGTGCATGGATGGCCACACTGTAGAATACAATTGTTACAGAAGAAGTTGTGGATGTTATAGCTCAGAAGGAGAACATTGTTGGAGTGAAGCTAGAAAGGATGCATGGTATATGAAGAGTCATTGTGGAAAGGACAAATCATAAGTCAAAAATTGAAAGGGCTGAAGAGCATTGGGGAAAATGAAGTGAATTGTTTATGGGAAGAATAAAACACAACATCAAATATATTGATGGGAGAACTTGCAAAGAACAAGAGAAAATATCTCGTGAGACAAAAGAGAGATAGAAGTGGTTGAGGTTAGCATGGCCTCTAGACTAGAAACCCAATGAATATTGTAAGGTCAAATATGGCCATTGAGTCATAGTATTCTAACTTTTATGATGAATATTGTTGTGTAATTGATCTTTCTATGTGTGTGTATGAATGAATTCTTGTAGCATGTTATGTGTTATGTTCTTGACTTAATGAGTTATTGTATTGCATGAATGAGTAAATTATTGTAGAGAATAATGTTGTATGAGATGTATATGCAGGTGAATTAATTTTGTAGAAGGTCGTGTTGGAAATTGTGGTCACCCATAGGGGGATGAGTGCTTTGGTTCTATGAGTGTTGAGGATTTTGTCTGAGTAAAAAATATGTGAACAGAAAGAAGTTGCAATGGGAAGTGGTTTGCAACAGAATGGTATTGAAATAGGAGACTATAATGGGAGATGCATTGCAGTAGGAGGTGTAACAGGATGTATGTTGCAGTAAAAGGCAAGTTGTAGCAAGAGGTGAGTTTTAGTAGGAAACTAATTGTAGCAATGAGTTACAGTAGAAGGATATTTGTAGTGAGTGAATATGCAGTGAAAATATGGTTGAGTTGCAATAGAAGGTGAGTTGCAATGAGTTGCAGAAAGTGAATATGTAGCATGAGGATAGTTGAGTTGTAGTGAGTTGCAGTAGAAGGCGAGTTGCAGCAAGTGAATATGAAAAAAATTGGTTAGTATCGACTGAGGATTTTATAACATCTATTGTGGTGCTATAGGGAATAAAACATGTATATGTGGGAGAAAATTTATAACCCTAGGGGTTGTGGCATGATCAAGGGAAAAGAAGGAAAATGTAGCAATGATGAAGAATCTTTATGGCATCCACAATTCCTATTACACACACATGAAGAAATATTCCACTGCAAATGTACTCTAATGGAACGGGATCGATGGTCCACCACATCACAATGTAAATAAGTGAAGTTTTCAATGGGGACATTAGCATATGCATGAAGGAATGTAAATTATTTGTATATTAGGATGAGCAAGAACCCATGGAAGGTTTTTTCACGCTAAAATTGTAGGAAGTAACATGGGTAGAGTTGTTGAAATAAGAGATAGCATAGCCTTGATGTTACATTGAATGTCTCTCTATCAACCTGTAAAATTTCATAAACAAAAAACATTAACACAATTTTTTTTTAACCTTTCAGTTATCTTAATGCTTTTATGTATCTAAAAACTAAGTATATAAAGTGAACAAAATAATTCTATGCATATTATTAACTTCAAAAATATTTCCAAACATATGTATCTTCGGTACAAATACATCTCCAGTACAGATTCTGACAAGTAATGTAATTTGCATGATAATCAACTCATTTATGGCAGGTTTATTTGCTAAGATTGCATCACAAAATCTTGATACTCCGTTGATTTTATTTAAAGTAACAATGTTTATTATAAATAATAAGTATATAAACTGAACAAATGGATTGTATGCATATGTTTAACTTAAAAAAATATTGTTCACTTGAATTTATTTTAAGTAACAATGCCTATTATAAACAAATAACTAAAATAAGTGAAATGTTTAATGGGGAGATTACTATATGTTGGAAGCAATGTAAAGTGTTTGGATATTATGATCAACAAGAACCAATGCAAAGTATCCACACATTATAATTTCAAGAAGAAAGGAAAATCGTTTTCACGTCCATAGAGGCATATCCCCTACATAGCCAAAACATAGAACAATTTCAAGCATTGTGCGAACAATTCATCGTCACAGACACATCTTCCCCACAAATATATATTCCACACATATGGACAGGAAATGATTTGTCTAATTTGAACCCTTGTGTGGATAATTCATATAACTTATCCTTCTGCAGTCCCACACATAGCAACTCTTTAGTTTCAATAGTTCCATAATTCATATTGTGACCAACAATGTAATTTGTATGATAGTTGACTCATTTATGACAATTTCATTTTCAAATATTTGATACTTAGTTGAATTTATTTTAACAATGTTTATTATAAATAAAATAAGTATATATAAAGTGAACACAATGCTTTATTCATATCTTTAAGTTAAAAAATATTTTTGAATTCAATTTATTTTTAGTAACAATTTTTATTATAAAAAAATAAGTATATAGAGTGAACAAAATGATTTTATACATATGTTTCACTTAGAAAATATTCTAGATTAATGGTCATAATTTTTATTTTAATATTTTACGTATCTATTTTTCAACTTGTGGGAGTTTGTTCCATGACCATATCTATGCAGCGTGCTTTCGATAGATATCATATGTACCTATGCACTCCACATTAGTAAACAATTGAATTTTTACTGGAAAGGTTATCATATGTGGGAAGCAATTTGACGTATTTGCAGTGAAAACATTTTGCATAAAAATTGTAAAAAAAAAAAAGTTAAAGTGTTCAATGTCCAAGAAAATGGGAGGTTAGCATATGAGAGAGGCAATGTAAAGTGTTTGGAAGTTAGGATGGTCGGGAAACAATGCAAATTATATGTACGTTAGAATTGTGGGAAGCAACGTGGGTGTTAGCACTCGGTAATTTATTTGGGATGCATCAAAGAAATGCCAAGGTAACCTACAAACCATCTTTAGGTTGGATTCTCACCCTTCCAACTAGAGAGGGCTCTCTCAAACATGTAAAGACTGAAAATACTCAAAAAAAATTGACAATGAGCACACATAGGTCAGATTCTACAATAGGACATGTTTTTTTTAGTTTTTAAAAGGGTTGGTAGGACAAACAAGAGAAAGGGAAACATTGGGAAATGGGATCAAATACTAAAATATACTATGAATATTAATACAACTAATGTACTCCTAAGGGAATGGAGGAAAAGTAAGCATATACTTTAGCAATAAATAGTATACAGATGATGGCAAGACAAAAAAGAGAAAATCCCATTATGAATGAGAGCATCAAACAAAGATGAATTCTCAATTGTAACTTTAGAAGAAATAACATAAGTCTAACTACAATGAACATAGCACTTAATAGAGAGTGAATTATGGACCTGTAATCATTAAACATGACAATTGCATTAACTATATGAAACGAGCATATATCAAGGAGGAATTCCAATCATGTACTCTTAGCTATGCTAAGATGAAATAACATAAGTGAAATGAATGTAACTAGAGGAAAACACACTAATGAATAGACCATGATGAATCTAGTCTATCAAAAGCACTATACTATTGTATTAATTCATAAGGATATTCTGAG
>JASDQU010339022.1:1392-12501 GCA_032191745.1 Picea mariana
TGCGGTTGTTGTTGTTACTGGGATTACAATGGATATTGTTGAAGGTGATTCATGCATGAAGAAGGAACATAGCGCAATAGCTGAAAAGAATAGAAGAATAACTATGCAACGAATGGACATGGCGCACAAATCATAAAAGCATAAGAACAGAATGGGCAACGGATGCATGCTGGAAGACAACGAGGAAGTCTGAGTAGCAAAATCTTGCAGAACAGTAGACTGGTAAGCTGTTATTGAACACTATATCATTGTAATAGGTTTCAGTATTTCATATTTATAATCCAGGGAGGTTGGGAGGTGCTAGGGAGGACTGGTATCCTCAGAGGTTCAAGTGGGGGTTTGAACACAGGGAGTTGGTGCTTCCTTCTAGTTGGTGCTAGAGAAACTAGGGAGTTGGTGCTTCCTTCTAGTTGGTACTAGAGAAACCAGGGAGTTGGTGCTTCCTTTTAGTGGATGCTAGAGAAAAACAAAGAGTTGGTGCTCTCAGCAAGTTGCAGCTTGCAAAACAGAGGTTGTAGCCTCACAATCAGTTGGTGCTCAAATGTATGATAATGTAAAGAATGTAATTAATACTTATCATATAAAGAAGAAGAGGTTTTTACCCTGTATGGGTTTCCTTGGGAAATATTTGTCTTTGTGTTTCTCATATATGTGACTGATGCTGAATGTGCCATTGTTCATTTCCCTGCATTATTATGATCATCATTGAGTGCCTTGTAAATATTTTAAAAGAAGCATAATTGTTTAAGCACGGTGACAACTGATTCACCCCCCCTCTCAGTTGTTCAACAATAAGTTGAGGAGTTATTGGTTAATAATAGTTTGTGTGTGGATTCATAAGTGTTAGTATGTTTTGCTTCATGTTAATGTGAGAAGATTTGTTGCAAATGAAGATATCTTGTCAAAATCATAGATTGGGAGTGATTTTGATGGCAAGTGATGTAGGTAACACCGTTTCTCTTGCTCATGGAGCTTATTTGTACAAAAGATTTGGATGATTGTTAAGCACCAACTTTAAATAAGAGTTTGTTTGTGAGGATGAGAGGTACTTGACATAAGCATTTGTAGGGGAAGTAGTCTAGACATGCCTAAAACCATGATTATTAGCATGTATGATGATGTAAATGTTTACAAAAGGATCCGTGTGTACATTACAGTGGTCTATGCAGTTGCTTCTTCTTGGGAGATAGGAATTACATAGATGCGACTCATTTTCTTTTCCCTTGTTATTGGATAATGCAAAAAATCATGGTCTACTAGGCCACATAAGAAACATGCACATTTTCATCAACATTATTCAATAGATAGTTTACTACAATATATACCTAGATACCTAATCTAAAATAGTGCAGCCTATTTAATGACCTTGATTTTGATTTTTTTTTCATGGGCTCTTCACCCAATGAACTTGTGACATAGTGCCTATGTTCATGGGATATTAATGAATACCCCTAATTTCACTAGATATTGATAAATACCTCCCAATATCCTTTTATTGAATCCCAAATACATCTTTCCAATAAGATAAATCCTTATTTTAACTAGATTCCTCTTTTTATACCCCCCTAATACCTATAAGCTACTTGAGAATGCACATCCACCCCCAATACCTACAATATGTTGACCTTATTTTTCACAATTAAAAAACCCCTTTATGAATGAACATGATAACATATTGTTCAATAGGGTCAAGACCCCGTGTTTTTTATATGTTGTATTCTTATTTTTTACTTGATTTTTTTTTTTGTGAGTGTAGATGTTCACCTAATTAGGAGGAGTTATATGTTACTATATCCTAGTCTCATATTCTATCATAGAGGCCAAGGTTAAGGTGTGATGTTGTATTAGTGGCATTCTATTGTTGATGTTTTGGTAGCTAGATGACCTTTCTTAGATGTAGAGAATATTTCAGAAGCAAGTGAAACAACAAACAAGTGTGTGGAAACCCTAGAAGACAAGTCGACCTAGTAGAATAAATAATATTACATTATTATCTTCTAGAAATACAAGTTGGCTACAAGAAAAAGATAAATAGAAAATATAATTACCAGAAAGTCAAGTCAGCCCAGCCAGAAAAGTCATTGGACATATTAATATAATAGAGGACGTTTTAGATCATTTTTACACCCACTCAAAGGACAAGTCTTGTGGAGAGTTGCAGTTGCAGTTGCAACGACAACTGTAGGGAGGAATAAGGGAGTATGGTAATTTCTTGGCCTTGGTCTCTCTCTAGCGTTATCAAGTGATATTCTTCGTGACTCCCTTAGTGATATTTTTTCTAAGTATGGCACAAGTTTGAGAGACTAGTGTAGATGCAACTGTTGTAGTTGTGTATGGTACTTGTTCTATGGATATGGAGACTCTCTCTCTTTCTCTCTCCCTCTCTCTCTTGTGCACTATCCTTGGAGAAGGAGAACTCTACTTGTCTTGAGTTAATGTTGCAGTTAGCACCTGGGGTTTGTTTGTTGGTTTTGGAGTAGGCTTGCCAAAATTATTCTAAGTAAAGGTTAGTGTGCTCAGGGGTGGCATATGTGAATGCCTATGGTTGGGTGACAATGATGTGACATTGTCTATGGTTAAATGAGCATACCAAAATTTCAACATGGTTTCAAAGCTAGTTTCCTTCGTAACAGTGTAACCACTCGAAGAAAGATCCTTAGTTGTGGTTCCTTCATGATGGTTCCTTCATTCCAGTTCCTTCGTGCAAGTTCCTTCATGCCAATTGTAGTGCCAGTTGCAACAACAATTGCAGTGTTAGCTATAGTGAAATTTTGAAAGTTTTTGTGAAGTATTGGACTAATTTTTTGTTGTCTGAGTGCGCCTGACCCTAGCACATCTCCAGCTACCTTTAGATTGTAAGTTGGAGCACTTTCAAGTTTTAGGGTTCGTCGTTGTTTCCAAATGGTGTCGTTGCTTGTCAGAGATATGTACTTGTATATGTTTAAATTGTATCATTATCTTAAGGGTGTTTGAAGGAGAAGGGATCTTTTGTCCAAGCACAAGATCGGGAAACTGTAAAAGACAACCCAGGTGGGAACAACAACATCAAAACTCTAGGTTTGCATATCATGTTTGATATTCTTTATATTGTTGCAGTTTAAGTATGTGTTGTAACCAAAGTAGCAATAGTTATTGCTATCTTAGTAACACTTGATTATTGTTGGTACAAATACCATACTCATAGTAATAATGCACTTGTTTACAAGATAAATTGATCTCCTCTAGGAGATGTTCTTGGTTGACCTTGTTCCAAGAAGGTTATCTTGTAAACTCCATGGAGGTTACCATGGGGATATCGTTGTTCTTGTTTCTTTTTCTGGGAAGGTCATGGGTAATATCTTTGAGAGAGAGCTATAATGATGGTTGAAGGAGGAAACATGAAGTAGAATATCCAGGCATAGAGTTGTGCACATCCATGAAGGAGAAGAGGAGGTTATCACATGTAGAGGGAGAAGATGACTCCGAAGACTATATAGCTTCAGAGGGAGCATGTGGATTGAAAGTGAGCCTAAACTCAGAGAGATTCAATTGCTTAGAGACTTTCATTCAGAAAGTATTCCTCTTCATATTCAGATTCAAATGGGAGAGACGTTCTCCAAGACTGAAAAAGATAAGGCTAAATCAAAAATTTCAAAGACAATGAGGAGATATGAGACCTTCTGGGAGGATTCCCTTGTTTCAATGGAGGAATCTGGTCATAAGGACTAGGATGTGGACCTTTCACCTTGATTATGAGACATGTACTTAGATGGATATGTGAAGCTGTATGGTTATACAGACACTGACTAGGGAGGAACTGCAGTGGATCGGTAGAGTACTTTAGATTGCTTCTTTAGTCTGGGATAATTTTGATCTCATGGTTGAGCAGGAAGCATACGTCATTGGAAATAAGTACATCATAGGAGGAGTATATAACAGTCAATATTGCAAGTCATGAAGTAACATGGCTTCGAAAGTTTCTTCCAAGACTTCATCCGAGACATGATGCAGAAGGGAGTTGTGAAGCTCCAATACATATCCACATATGAGTAGCATCATGAAGACATTCTACTGGATTGGTCATGTTTATTTGACCAAGGGAGAATGATACATTCACTCACATGATTAGCCATGCTGATTTGGTTAGTGGTGAATGGCCCATGCACAATATTTCTCTTATTAGTCATGTTGATTTGACTAGGAGCAGAAAGACTCAAGGTGCAGAATGTCCACTCTTGTTGAGAGGGAGGTGTGTTGTTTCTCCTCATGCCAACGAACCCTTATGGCCAAGGGTTACCTAGATCAGTCTTGCGACTGAGGGGGTAATGCACTATTGGACTCGATGAGAGAAAAAACATCACACACATAGTCGTGAGGACTATCGGAGTAGCTTCCTGTTACTGGATGAGACTATAACTATGAATGATGGAATATTGTAGTTGTTGTGTTCTACTAGCTGATTTTTAAATAGTTATAGATACATCAACTATGATTATGGCTAATGGCATATTCTAGTAACTGTGTGTTACTATTTTATTGTTGCATAATCATAGGTATGACTATGGCTGAGAGAATATTGTAGTAGTTTTGTGCTACTAGATGATTGTTGCATAGTCATACAGATCCTGACTATGTATGAGGGCATATTGTAGTAGTTGTGTGCTACTAGCTAATTATTTCATAGCCATGGAGGTGGCAGACTATGATTATGGATAAGGGCATATTGTAGTGGTTGTGTTCCACTAGTTGATCTTTGCATAATCATAGAGACTATTGTATTGAATGATGGTTTGATTGCAGGAGAGAGACATTGTGTCTCTGTATAGTAGTTGTGTGCTACTTGGAGTGGTTGTGCACCATTGTATAATAGTTAAATGTACTACTATGGATCGACACAGTCATGTTCTACTAGATGGCATTGTAGTAGTTGTACGTTACTAGTTGATTTCCATGGAGACTACCAATTCACATTGGGAGTAGTTGAATGATACTTGATTGCAAAGACTGTGACAGACGATTCGAGCTACTGATGCCATTGTGGAATTTTTGTGCTACTAGCTTGTTGCAGAGTAGTCAGTGGACTACTAGATAAATAAATCGTGAAAGATGCCTCCCTAGCTAAGAGGGACTATTTATGTTTTGGTAGTTGTGAGATGACATTTACCTCTTAGATGACCTTTCTTAGATGCAGAGAATATTACGGAAGAAAGTGAACCATTAAACAAGTGTGTGGAAACCCTAGAAGACAAGTCTGCCTAGAAAAATAAATAATATTAGAATATTATCTTCGAGAAAGACAAGTTGGCTACATGAAAAAGATAAATAGAAAATATAATTACCAGAAAGTCAGGTCGGCCCAACCAGAAAAGTCACTGGACATATTAATTAATTAGAGGACATTTTAGCTCATTTGTACACCCAATCAAAGCGCAAGTCTTGTGGAGAGCTACAGTTGCAGTTGCAAGGAGGAATAAGGGTGTATGGTAATATCTTGGTCTTGGTCTCTCTCTAGCGCTATCAAGTGATATTCTCGGTGATACTCTTGGTGATATTTTGGCTAAGTATGGCGCAAGTTTGAGAAAGTAGTGTAACTGCAACTGCTATAGTTGTGTATGGTACTTGTTTTGTGGATATGGAGACTCTCTCTCTCTCTTGTGTGCTACCCTTACAGAAGGAGCTCTCTACTTGTCTTGAGTTGTTATTGTAGTTAGCAGCTGGGATTTATCTATCGGTATGTGAATGCCTATGGTTGGGTGATAATGATGTGACATTGTCTATGGTTAAATGAACATACCAAAATTTCAGCATCTATAAGATACATGAAAGAAATGCAAGTTGTTGGGTTGGAACAAACTAAATAAGGTTCATGAAACTTGGTGGTAAATAATAGTAATTGTATCTATTGACATGATTCTCTCTCCCTCTCACTCCCACCCGACCCCCCCCGCTTGTTAAAAAAATGGATTTTCCTCTAGCATAAGCATATAAGGTTCATGAAACTTTGTGTCAAAGAATAATAATTTTATTTCTTAACATGATTATATCCCCCTCTCCCACCCTCTGCCCCACCCCCCCTCACCTCTCTCTCTCTCTCTCTTGTTAAATAGTTGTATTTTTCTCTAGTATAAGCATATAATTTTCATGTCCAAAGTATTTTTCACAAAAGTTAACAATTGGATTTTCCTCTATAAGTATTTAATTTTATTTTAAAATATATAATATTGTAATCTATTATTGTCTTAGCCTCCAATGGTATTCCAATCTCACAAAACAGGTCATCTCATTCACATAATGGTATCTAAAGATAGTAAAACCATCATCGATGTTAAGTCGAGTCTAATGGCCTCATGCCCCTCCAAATAAAAAACTACAAATGGTGTTTCACCTTTGGGAGATGACCTTGGGTTTTGAATATGGGTTTTGAAGATAATAGATCTTGTATAACTTCTCTCGAAGAATTATTGATTCCATTTACCATTAAATAAAAAGAAGGGCCTTAGATGTGATCATTCAAACAACTAATGAACTAAACATGACTAAATTCTCAGTGTCATGTTAAAAAATTTCAACATGGTTTAAACCTATAGAAGTTTAACTATATGAATCCAAGTTAAACTATAGTAAAATAATCATAGTTAAATATCAAACCTATTTCCAAAGGAATCTAAGTGAGGCATTAGATTCAACAATTAGCTTAGTATAATAAGTTGGCAAGCCAACACAACATTACAAGAAATTAAGAAACTAAACCAATATACACTCATATTCTTCCTATGTGATGTAATAATCCAGCCTATTCACTCTACCCTCACCATCCACCTATATATTCAACACCTTCATAGCTCAAATATCAAAAGGTTGTTAGTAACCACATGGTAATATTCTTAAATGGTATATGACATCCAAATGTAAAAATAGTGATAGAACACATATCATTGAATATGGTAAAAAAATATTGATCGACGTATTCCATATGAAAATATTTGTTGATGTATAAAGTATTTTGATAATCGTCTATTAAATAACATATTATTGGATATATAAATCCACATTAATATCCATCGAATGAATCAATATCACAAGAATTTATTATTTTATATTACATTTGTGTGTTTGCTAGAATGTTTATTTCTTTAGGAGTTATCCTATGGTCTAAGAAACGACGATCCATGATAATCTAAACCATCAAAATTACTTTATGATCTTATGTGCCTTTGACCACACCAACACTTAATATAATTAGATGTTTTTAGATGTCTTCTCACTACTACCATGAGTTTAGAACCTTGACTTTCTTACGTAATAAAACCCTCTAAATCCAATTATAATAACAAAATATTACATCTTATATAATATTAGATAAACCTCTTATTATTAATTAATATCATCATTCAATATAAAATTGAAAATAAAATATATTAAACAAAAGATAGACAATGTTTAATTATCATATTTAACATTACAATATTTCAATCAACACATATCTACATCTCACTATCAATCAATATTATAAAGCATATTGTTTAATATAACATTGAAAATTACATTATTATGATTGACATTAAAGATTATATCATTAGATTTAATTTTATTTAAATTAAAAAATATATCAATTTTCATATATATATATATATATATAAAAGTCGTAAAAAAGTATGGTGTTTGTTATTTGGATGTATGTATGGATCAATATCATAAAGGCATCAATTTAAATGTAAGCCTACATTAATTGATATGATACAAGAAATCAATGAAAAGTGAGTGGTGTCAAATTCATGCATAGATAAGCACACTTTTAGGAAAATGGTCATTGATGGAAACAAATTTATTAGAAAAAGACATCTAATGCTATATGAAGTGAAACAGTTTTTTATGGGAGATTGTTTCCAATCCCTATTCAATTTTATTTGGAGTTTCAAATCAATCTCTAAGCTACTTTTTAATCGAGGTTTCTTCATGCAAGGAAAGTTGTTCCAAATTTATACTTCCATACCTAGAATGGGTAAATCGAGGTCTCTTTGTGTATAGAATGGGTTAATCGAGGTCTCTTTGTGTAAGGAAAGTTGAAAATTATATATATATAAAAAATTCCTTGAAAATTGGAAATTATAAAGAGGCCATGAAAAAAACATGAATACAATCATTGTTAAAGCATGTAGAGAACATGAATACAATCAATCATTGTTAAAGCATGTAGAATAGTATTAGGCCAATGTCATGCCATTGATATTGTTTCAAGATATAGAAATATGCGTAGAATTAAAGTAATCATGCTTTGTATACAATTTTATTTATTTATTTTATTTTAAATAATAATTGATTTAAATTGTAGTTGAGTGTTTTTATAGTAAGTATATTTATAATTATATGTTTTTACACATTATAGAAGTGCCTGTCAATGAGTTGAATTTTATTTTATTTTAGATACTAGTTTATTTAAATTGTAGTTGAGTTTTTTTTAATAGCAAGTGTTTTTATAATTATATGTTTTCACACATTATAGAAACGCATGTCAATGAGTTGAAGTTGGATGAAATCACAATGGATGAGGATTTTAGGAGTGAAAATTTGTGTAATAATATTATTAAATATTGAATAAATGAAATCAAAGGTAAGAATTGTGAAGGAAAATCGGTTAAGTTTCGTGTTTATTTTTTTTTTGGTTTAATACACCATGCAATATTTGAAAGAATTGGATTTATATTAGGCATTCATTCAACAAAGTAGAATAGATTGAAAGATAGGTTTACATCATCAAGTGTTAAAAATAAATTGGCATGGATGAATTCTCATGGAAATGAAAGTATTACTTGTGTTAGATGTGACTTATCTTCTTCGTTAATAATAACTAACGTATATACAAGAAAACTAATAACAATGTTTTCTAAAATTGTTGGATGTTTTACAAATTATTTTTTTAGGGCAATGAAGAGAAAAAATTCCTTGGATTGAATTGGAGCTTTGTTAGTACTAGAGAATCTAGAGATGACACAACATTCATAGATATTAGATCTGAAGTATGTGACTTTTGGGTTGACATTTATGCATCTCTTAGAGCCATTGATGTTGTATCTCGTAGATGTTTTCCTTCATGCTCATGAATAAAATGTTATAAAATTTACAAGAGAAAAAGAGTTATTTAAAATGTATAAAATAAGAATTCTAATGGAAATGTTGTTCAATGCAATTTTGATAGTTGCAAACCATGTTTTATTAGGGAAATGCATGAATGCAATACTAGTTGTTGTCATTATCATGTTTAGTTTTCAATTTATTATGATAGGCTTCGAAAATTAAAAACAGATTATATTCATCATGATTATAATGATCATGCCCCCCTCATAGTTCCTATGAGTGTGTCCATACATTGCTCGAATTACGTGTGTGGATGTTAATAAAACTTGGGCACACTTCATCTCAAATTTTCAAAATTGTATTATTGTATATATTAAACATGTTCACACTACCAAGTGGAAAGATAATCATTTTAGAAAATGCAGTGATGGCTTATTTAACACACCCAACCCCAAGCACACAACTACTAAAACGACCAAATAAAATTTATGATACCAATTTTAAATGCGGAAATAACACACACAACATGACATTCAATCTTATAAAATGGTCCATGTGCTAATTAAAAATGTAATTGCAAGTACTTAAATGTGCATAGTGACAAATAAACACATTGAACAACATCACTAGAGATTTGCATTGCATCATTCTACTCACAACATGCAGCAATAACCAAAATATATTAGAGTAAAATGCACAACAACTATATCAACATTTAACATGAATAAACACAACAAATAACAAAACTTATATTAGAAAGTATGCAACCCACTGCAGAGGATAGACATTCCTCCCAATTGTATACTTGTTATTCCAATTCTCAATAGCAAGTCACCCCTGAGATAGGGATATGAATCCACATGAAATGGTGGTCCCTGAGGATGGCTAAAGTCCCCATATCAGGAGTCAATTAATTCCCACAACTAATTCCAGTCCACCAACTCTCCTGCCCACAACCTGCACAACCCAGGGATGAGATTCCGCTTCACTTCTCACAGTACCTTAGAACTTCCCACTCCCCTCCAGGGATTCCAACATAGGATGGACACAAAATATCTCTACTAGGACTCTAGGAATCTACAGTTGCAACAAACATTCATACAACAACAAAACACTTTCTTCTCTTGGCAATTTTCAAACAAAATATTTCTCACGGGCCTGCAACCTCTCTTCCCATGAAGTTACAACTCCAAATAGCTACGAAATGTTCCCACTATGGATTCCTTCAATGTTCAATACTCCCATCTCTCTTTCTATCCAAAAATATCCATGTAAAAATTTATCTCCATGCAAAAATGTGTTTCTCTAATTCTTCCCTATCTACCCATACGAATTTTTGCACTTTCTCTTTCTTTATTGACTTACACTCTTCCCCAAGTTGATTGTATTCATCGACCATGCTCTGAATAACCATGGGATGTGACTTCTCACACCCAACCTCTTAAATGAATTCAATGATTAGTTTTGGAAACACTTAATCAGAAAATGGAAGGTTCACAGTAAGGATAATTTAGAAAGAAAAGGGTATGGGTTTCATAGACATCAGTAAACTATCCCCCTTGGACCCCTTCCCTCTCTTGTGGAAACTAAGCCCCCAAATATTCGTATTTGTCCCTCTACAGATGGTGATACATTTTATTTATTATATTCAATTTAAATCATTTACATATTACATTGATTGGCCCTCAACCATACATTTCAATTACAATATACAACACTAGTTCCGGGTTTGAAAATGGGGATGTTACATTCTCCTCCCCATAAAAACTGCATTGTCCTTAGTTCACATCACCATACAATTTACACATTGACATATATAAATATTACACATAAATACTTTGATAATTCCACAATTTAATGATTCACGCAACAATTCCAACCAACAACTCTCTTTTTACCTCAACATGTGTTAGCGATATTTCTTGCGTAGGGGGGGTAGAACACAAAAGAAGGGGTAAAAACCCACTTGTCCAAAGTTTCGGGCGATAATGCGCCCATGGTAAGTAGCAAGCAAGACCGGGCGGTCCATATCTGCGCGCCCAGATCGACGACGCG
>JASDQU010339024.1:0-11015 GCA_032191745.1 Picea mariana
TAAACTCATAGATATTGAATCAACACTGAATTGCAGTTTAAAATTTACGAATTCTCAACACTAGGAAATTAAATATTAACCACACATGAATTGCAAGTACTATTATATGGAATTTGGAATTGCAATAGACTGAGAAATGAAACAAATACAAAATCAAATAAATAGGATTGAAATGTTAAATCCTATGCTAATATACAAGCAATACCTAACTGAGGGGACCCTACTCCCTTAGACAAGGCACTGCGCTATGAAATCAGAATCACATGATCACCAACACATCAACACGCTAACATGAGAAGAACAAAGTTATATTGTAGAAATATGAAAGTTACAATAACACCTAAATGTTATCGCTAGAATAATTATTCCTCCTCATCTTTGGGGAAACTGATGTTCTTATGCAGTACAACTAATGTCTAAAATTGTAGAAAGGGACGAATGGACAACCATGAGAATCTGGTTTTTCATTCGTTTACATTGATTTTTCTACATTTTAGTAAACATTGGGCATGCACTGACTTGGTAGGGAAACAAATTTCTCTTTTAGTCGTTTATTTGCCTCTTATCACCTTCCTATGTGAGGATCATTTTGTAACTGTCGACTGTAGTTTTGACTGTTGTAATGGCAGGCTTTGTACTCAAAATTGCAGCAACAATATACTCAGAGTTGTAACAATGGAGAGTGTTATTGGATTTGTAACAATTGTCTGGAGTTCCAACAACAGAGAGTTCACTTAGAGTTGTAGCAGTTGGATTGTGCTCAGAATCGCAGCAATAGAGAGTGTGCTTGGAGTCACCGCAGTTGGATTGTGCCCAAAATCGCAGCAACAAAGAGTGATTGCAACCACTATGAGGAGTTTCAACTACTCTATTACTCATGTGTAGTAGTATTAATACATGAAAGTAGCAAGTTCCTTTAAGAAATATGCAAGAATAACATAAAAATGGCATATGGGGAAAGATTCATACCTTAATGAAAAGTGAAGCAAAACTAGATAAGGAAAGTATCAAAAAGGAAATGATCAATGAAGAATGGTAAGCAAAAATGTATTAGACGGGTGTTGAAAGTATGTCAATTTAGGCTCCCATCAAAGTGTACATAGAGCAACCTCAAGGCTTTGAGGTTCATGGGAGGAAATCTCATGTTTGCAAGTTGAAGAAGACTTTGTATGGACTCAAGCAGGCACGTAGGGCATGATACTTGAGGATTTATAGGTATTTGCAGAGCATGGGATTGACCAAGAGTGAAGCAGACCCCAACCTATACCTCCTACAAGTTGGAAAGGATCCTCTCATATTAGTGTTGTATGTTGATGACTTATTCCTCATGGAAGCTGAAAATCTCACTGTCGTGTGCAAGAAGGACTTGGATTCAGAGTTTGAGATGAAGGGCATTGGTTTGATGCATTGCTTCTTGGGATGAGAGGTGTGGCAATAGTTGGGAGAGATATTCCTCAGATAAGGGAAGTATGCATTTTAGATACCAAGGAGGTTCAGGATGATGGATTGTAATTCCATGACTACACCTATGACCACCAATATGAATACACCGAGGGCTTCAAATTTAGACTTGGTGGATCCCACAATGTATAGGAATTTGATAGGATCGCTAATGTACCTGGTTAACACTAGACCAAATATTTGTTTTTCTGTCAACACCTTGAGTCAATTCATGGTTGATTCGAGGTAGGTGCATTAGGTAGCAACAAAACATGTTCTCAAGTACCTTCGGGGTACAGTTGGATTTGGTTTGAGATATGTCAGGGGTGATGGAGTGAGGTTGCTTGGATATTTAGACTCAGATTGGGCAGATAGAGCAGTTGACAGGAATATCACTTATGGTGGATTCTTCAACTTAGGATCAGCAGTGGTTTCGTGGTTCAGTAAGAAACAGACTTTCGTGGCACTCAGTTTAGTAGATGTAGAACATATGGTAGCAAGCTTGGCAATTTGTGAGGATATTTTTCAAGAGATGGAGCCTACTATGATTCACTGCGAAAATATAATTTGTATCAAAATATCAAAGAATCCTTTGTTTCATGATAGGTCGAAACACATTGAGATCATATACCACATCATCAGAGACATGGTGCATAAGGAAGTTGTGAATCTCCAACACATTTCCACAGAAGAGTAGATGGCATATATTCTCACCAAACCCCTAGTAAAGAGGAATTTTGTTTACTTCAAAGACAAGCTAGGAATGGTGGAGGATACCTCCCTCGCTAAGAGGGAGTTTTAATGTTTTGTGGCTTTGGGAGGTATTCCCACTAGTAGCCATGGTGTCATCCATGTGGGAATATTCATTGTCACCATATTACACTTTCATTTAAGTGAAAATGCCATTGGGATGAAGCTAGGGTTTCATGGGGTTGATGATGGGATTTGTGGGCTTGTGTTGGGGCTTCACACCCACAAAAAAAGAATTAATATTCTAATTTAATGTTGAGTTGAGTGGATGGCTCCTTACAGTAAGTTAAGGGCTTCTAAACTTACATTAGACTCATATAAAAGGAGAGGATATTGTGACGTCTTATTGTGACATTATGGAGTTAGCATGAGTGAATGAACACTTGTGCTAGGCGGCATGGTGATTTCAACAAGGAGATTTTTGCAACTAGGAAACTAGCCTATGGTTTATGGACATTCTATTTTTCTGTTCTTGGTAGGTACACCACATGTGAGAGGTGAGGAAGGTCACACATGTGGAAGGGAGAGACAACCACTGAGAAGGAGACGCCACACATGTGGTACAAGATGTACGGACCACATGTGTGAACCATATAGACCAATACAACTGAGAAGAAGGTTGCACGTGTGGTACAACCTGAACAGGACGCACATGAGAATATGTTGAACATGTCGCACATGTGTGATAGGTATGTACAATAGGGTGACATCAATAGTATAGCAAGGTGATGTTAGCAGGCTTGCAAGTAATAAGATTTTCTAGAAATTTGTTGAGTTGTGTTTTTTCAAGAGGACTGCTTTGTCTTCAATTTTTGGTGAATTTGTAACTTTTGGGAGGGCTAGTTTTTCCCTCATAAATTTCTAAATTTGACACATTTACTGAAGAAAAAAAAATTGTTTCTCAAATGAATTGATGATTTATCTCTGATTTATTGTTTCCACTACTGTATTTTTTTGTCATAATTTTAGTGTAAAATTGTTCAGTGATAACAACTAGGTTTTACTATTTGAATCACTTGGAAGTAATTTTCAGATCTGAAATTAGCTACTTGAAAAATTGACCCACCTTGGGCAGGACACCCTAGAGCATATTAGGGTTTCGATTGATGGTGTTGAACTTGGAAACATTGACACACCTCTTTGGAGAGGTTATGGAGCCTTCTTCATCCATGACGTCACACCCTATCCAAATTCCACACGTGGAAGATGATGTCATGCTTTGATGAGGTTTGAGCCAACCTAGCATGGAGGGATTCTTCTTATTGATGACTTGGCATTTGATGTTGATGAGACATGACCTTTGGGTGATGAGACATCACCTTTGATGTTACTTGCACCTTTACATGAAGAGATCTGGCCTTTAGAGGAACTTTTTCACCTTTGGGGGATGATGTCATAGCCTTTGGAGGCTTCTACACCACATGTGTCACCTTTTGATGAGACTTCTTGTTATATTTTCATTGTATCTTTTCTTTAGAGGCTATTTGAGGGGTCAACCTTGACCTATATCATTTGTATCATAGATTACTTTTATTTTGGGGGATTTGAGGGGTTATAGTGCTAGGGTTTCCTCATATAAAGAGGATAACACTAACTCATAGCCAAATCATAACTCACCACTTGTGAGAAACACTTCTATTTTATCTCTTCTCTTCTTTTTCACTATGGAATACTTGTGTGCACCTCATGAAGTATGATCTCGTGGATGCTTTCTCTTGTTTTAGTGGATGATATTTTAGCTAGGGTTTCCTCATGCCATAGTGACTTGATCTAGTAAGTGTTATTATTAAAGTTTAAATGTTTGTTCATGGTATATTATAATGGATTCTCTATTGGATGGTTAATTGTTGCATGTTATCTTGTTTTCTAGGTTCATTTTGCTAGAAACCCTAGGAGGGATTAAAATTGTTTATCCCCTTCCCTATTTTCATTCATCTTAATTTGTTGAAGAATTTAATACCTAGACTAGGGGTTAAGATTGTTTATCCCCCTAGGGTTTGTCTTTTCTAGTTCAATACCTAGGGTTTATGAGGGTATAAACCTTAGGGTTTTACCTAGTTCACTTGGATTTTCAAGCTAGACACTATAGAATAAAGAAAATGACACTAGGGCTTATGAGGGTATAAACCCTAGGGTTAGTTTTTTTGAGGTGTGATCTAAGGCTTATGAGGCTATAGTCCTAGGGTTTTAAATCTCTTTCTCTTCTTGACTATCTAACTTCTAATTTAAGGTGATTCTTGACTCCATTTTCCCAAAGAAGGAAAACAACACTATTTGTTTGCTTACAAGTGATACAAAACCTTAATAAACCATCTCTTTGAAAAGAAACATGTATCTTAGATACTTTACTGCATTTTAATGCTCATTCTAACCCAACGACTTGTGTTTTAAGCCATTTTCTTGATATTGTTATAAGATTTTTGTACAACCATTAGGGATAAAGCATATTGTTTATAATTAACATAATTCAATGCTCTTAACCTCATGCACTAATTGGTGGATGGTTTGTAAGTGTTATCAATGATATTAGATATCTTTCCATCCATTTTATCATTGATTTAGAGTTGATATATTATTGTTGTTGTAAACTGTTATATTGTTGAAGCACATTGTCTTTATTGCAAGTTTTATTACAACAACATTTCCTCTTTGATAGCTAGTGTTTTGAGGCTTATTTCTCCTCTCCTAGACTTGGTATTTATCATTGAATGCATTGGAATACATCAAATTCACACACACATGATTAATTACCTTGTCTAAACTCATCCCAACCTTCCCATATCCCTAGACCTAGCCTATCTCTTTAAGTGACTAAGATAGAGGGTCATATACTTGCCTTTAACTTTCTACAGGATCCCTTGAGGTCACAAGGGAATCCTCCCATGTGTTGGACTCTTATCCATCACTAAAATGAGGGAAGTGCTTGCCTAGGTGACAATGGAAATTACTTCCAATTGTTACTCAATTTTATCGTTTTGTCAAGGCTTTGCACAAGTGCTATATTTTGTGATGACATGGCTCATGTTTGCCCCTATGCATATTCTTGGATTTTTAAGATTTTATGAGATTTGAATAGGAATAAATTCAACTTGATTCAAGTTTCACAACTTTGAAAGAGGAACAAGACATTCACTAGTCTTATGGGTGATGGGACCATAAATCCCAGAGGCTTTCACCTCAGGGTTGATAAACATACAATTTCAAGTTGTGACACCAATTATCATAGTTATTGCACTTTCCTTGTGATACCTCATTTTATATCCTTATTTTGTATATAGATTGATGTGTTAATACCATGTAAAAAGATAATTTTGGAATTGGGTGCTCATTTATGTGCACTTGGTGAGAAAGAACCTCATGATGTATATTTTGCATGTATTATGCAAGTTGTTATGTTCCTAGTGAGGAGTCCAAGGCCAAGCTCCACAAAACAGTATGATTACCTACTTAGTGTATTTTTCTTTTCCTAAGTTATGTATAAGTTATGAAATCAACCCGATGAAATGTTAAAAAGTAAACTACTACCAAAAAAGTTCTTTTTAATGGTTTACCTAAGAGCAAGAGGGGGCTATGATATAATAAAAGGTGAGGGGAAAAGGGGAAAGGCCAACCAATCCATGTATCACTTTTGTAACTCCTCCACGGCACATGTTCACAAAATCCATTTGTAAATAATATTTGGGTACCTTATCTCCCCATTCACATCCTTACTCCGTCTATATACACCTCTTTTGAATACTTACTCCATCTATATATTCCTCTTTTGAAGACTCCACTGAGTTTTCTTTACTTACCTTTAACTAGCATCCATATGTTATTTTTCTTATGTTGGTTGTACGAGATCTCAAGAGCATGTGAGGGACACAATTGAGTAGAGGTTGAATCCTATATTGGGACCTAATCTATGAGAATCTAGCATATTTCTAGCAATGATTTATTATTAAGTTAAAAGATTTTTAGAGCCTTGGAACCCTTAGCAACATTGTAGCAACATAAAGAATCTTATGCCATACTTGTAGCTATTATTAAGGGTACCTTGTGTAGTTGATAGTCTCACAACAAAAGGTCGGGCTAGTTTGTGTTTAGCAGTGAGAGATTGCATGTGTGCTATAGTGAGTGATAATTGTGGGTGTTACCTAAATTCACACCAACATGGGTGGTGGGTGATTCTTTTATGTTCCTTGGTTGAGTTGTTTTTCTATCTTAGATCATGTGGCACTATCTTTTAGGATTTTTAAGAAAATAATCTAGTAGGTATCTCATACCCTTACTTGGCGGTGGTGTTTATACACAATAACTACAAGTGCTCGCTAAATCATTCCTTCGAAACATTTGACATGTTCAAGTTTTGAGAAGATAACTATTTTTTTGTGGTTTGTACAAATTCTATATGATATATTTACATGTTTAAAATTTCCATAAATATTAGTGTACTTGTGCTAGTTTTGTTGTTTGCATTAGAGTTGTTATAATCTAAGGTGGTTTTGGGTGAGTTATAATATGTTCAAACATTTTATGCAATTAGAGTGCCCCGATGTCTTAGAGATATCATTGGATACACTACATTGTGCTTCTCGAACAACTTCCAAATACATTGTAATTGTTGTTGTGTCAACAACTATAACATAGTTACCGACCTAACGAGAACTGTGACCTCAAAACGAGAACTCTAGCCCTTAAAACCCATATTTTTGCATTAAAAACATGAAAATCAACCCCCGAATCAAAAAATGGTGCTACTGGTAGCACCATTTTTTTAATGTGGGTTAAAATTAGAGCATTTTTCAAACATGACTTTAAAACTCAAATAGTTTCTCAACAAAACCTTAAAATCAACACCTAAATAAAAAAAGTGACGTTAACAAAAGCAAAAAAAATAATTCTAAACGTTAAAATTATGGCTCATTACGACCTAATTGAAACTATGGCCTCAAAAATAAATCCCTATGCAAAAATAAATAAAAATTGAATACTAAATGGTCACTTCAAAATTTATTTACTAACTTTTTTTAATTTACATTAAAAAAAAAAAAAATCTTAAAAAAAATGAAAATATTAAATATCATTAAAAAAAAAATGAAAATATATAAATGGCCTGAGCAATTCCAGACATCACCCCTTTGATTATATATATATAATCAATTCTTTTTAAAATTTTATATTTTTAATTTTCTATATGAAATTTAATATTTTGTTTATTTTTTTAATGGATTTTATATAATTTTTTTTATTTTTTAAGGTGTTATTCTGGTGCAAAGAGTTTAAATTGGAATAATATTGAATGAGAATAATACTTTTCTTTGGTTTTTACCTTTTTTTCCCAGAATAATCTCTGTAGTTTCTCTCGGTCTCTCTCAAACTTCTCTTTGCTTTCGAAAATTATTCAACCGGTTGAGCAATTGGACATGTGAAATGAGGTGAGTCACTTTTTACTTTGATTCAATTTTAATTTAAAACATATTTATAATGTATTAACGTAAATATATTTAAATATTATTTTTTTATTTTTTTATTTTGACTTTCATAAGTAAAAGTTGATTTGAAATATAATAACTAATATCATTATTATTAATTAAAAAAAACTTATTTTCCATTTTTATAGTCAATCCAAAATAATAATTGTTACATTTTTTTTCAATATGAGCACTCCACCACCTATTCCCAAAATTGAGCCTAATCGCCCTAGAGATCATTTACGATTATATGGAATCAGTAGAAAAAAGGAGAGAAGAGAGAGATTCCAAAATCCAAATAGATTTAGAATCATTAGAAAAAAGGAGTGAAGAAAGAGACGTAAAACTCCAAATAGAGCTAGAGGCAATGATTGATAATAAAAAAATTAAAGATACCATTCAAACTCAAATATAGGATATATTCTTAGGGCTCAAGAGTGAATTGTAGACAATGAAGGATAGGATTCAAGAAATGGAAAAACATAAACAATCAACCCAAGAAGGAGGGGTTGAAGAAAATCACAACTTGAGAGATAGGATTAAAGAGCTAGAAGAAAAACTAACCAACAATTTGACCCTCAGTAATATGGCAAACAAATTGGATATCAAACCCATCAAAGAGGAAATGAATAAGATAATCAAACTAGATCATGAGTGTAACAAAAGAGCCTTGAACCTCATAATTTTTTGTATAAAAGAACAACAAGAGGAGGATACACTAGAAATAGTAAAAGAAAAATTAAATAATAAATCACAAATTGATACAACTTACCTCATAGAAGCAAAGAGGCTAGGAAAAATAATGGATCACAAAGATAGGTTGATTTGTGTCAAAGTAAGTTGTAATGACCATAAATATAGCATACTTAGTAAATCTTTGAGCTTAAAAGGGTCAAGAATATTTATAAATGAAGACCTCATTCCCGGAGACCAAGCTGAATTAAGGAAGGAAGTTCAAAAGGTAAAAGAAGCCAGGAAAGAAGGAAAATGGGAAATAATTAGAAAATTGAAAAGCTATTGTTAGGGATAGATACCAGAAGGATAATAATAAATAGGAATTTGGGAGACTCGGGATCCTTTTTTGGAACTGTCATGGCTTTCCATGGCGCAAAGGTCCTATTATAAGTTGGATCCCGAGTGATATTGATATTATCTGTCTAGTTGAAACTTGGGAGCATGAGGAGTCTAAGGTCCCTAACATAGAAGGACTTGTCTTGTGGTCAGCATGGAACAAGAAATCCCACTGTAGAGGGATAGGAGGCATAGCTTGTTATATTAGAAAGAACATTTTTCCTCACATTCAACTTCATAAGATTGACCCTCTCAATCAGTACATTTGGATAGCAAAATTTCAGACACCAATGCTAAGAAGATGTATATAGCAATTTGTTATTTTGCACCTATTAATTCTACTTTTTATAAGAAAAACAATATAGATAAAAAAAAATGCCCCTATAATAATTTAGAACAAGATATTTATAGTTTGAAAAATGAAGGTAATATCCTCCTGCTAGGAGACTTTAATGCTAGGACTGCAACTAAACAAGCTACTCTTTTAAGTACTGATTCCAACCATGATCCTTTATGGCTATATGAGGACCTTGTTTTATCTAATAGCTACAAAAGAAGCTTTGAAGACCTAATTGAGAATTTGTTTGGTACTGAGTTGGTCAAGCTCTACAGCTCTCAAGACCTAATAATTTTCAATGGAGTAATGAAGTGGCCAAACTCCAACCAGATGACTTATATTCATGGGCTAGGTAGTAGTGTTGTATATTATGTGATATATGATATCCCCATTTCCAACCAAATAACAACTTTTGACATTTTAAATGACCATGAGCCTGACTCTGATCATAAACCTTTAACCCTAACTCTAAACTTTTCCATGCATAGGAACGCCATTGAAGAGAATTTTGATAATCAAAGGAATTTGCGCTTTGACAAAAGTAAAGTAAAGTAAAATAAAGTAAATTGAATCTCCCAGCTTATAAGGACAACATTGAAGAACTCTATCATAATTTTACAACTACCCTTTCCACTTATATTAACAAGTTCTCTTTCAAGGTGTCCCATAAAAACAAATAATAGAACGACCAACCCTTGGTATGATAAAGAATGTAAAATTACTAGGAAATCCATTAGGGATGCTTCTAATGAGTCCTTAAAACTCGATAAGATCAATACATACAAACCCCTAATTAAAAGGAAAAAAATGTACTATATCAATAAAAGGAAAGAGCAACTTTCACAACTATATAAGATGGATCCTAAGAAGTTTTGGAGCCAAATTCTAAACCACAATACTAAAGAAAATAATAGGATTCCCTTAAGGGATTGGAATTCCTACCTTAAAAGTCTTTACGAGTTCCCTAATTCCATGGACACCATTCCTATTGTCCCTACACAGGAAGATGTTTTTTCTTTAGATGACATAGAGTTTGGGATTAAGCGACTTGCAAATGGGAAAGCTAAGGACATTGAAGGCTACCAAGATGAAATTTTTAAAATCGGAGGGTCTATCCTTATTCCTCACATACACAAGTTCTTCAATTTAGCAGTCAAGCAGGGCTTCCCTAAACCCTGGACGCAAAGCCTCATTATTCCTATTTTTAAAAATGGGGATAACAACATTCCCTCTAATTATAGGACCATTATGATTAGCCCGATTTTAGCCAAGCTTTATGGAATTTTTTGGAAAAGAATATTAGCCTTTGGCTAGAAAGTCACAGTAAAAGAGCTAAAGGCCAAACCAGGTTTAGGAGATATCATTCAACTATGGACCATCTTGTTACCTTTAGGATCATTGCAGAGGAGTCCCACAATACTAAAACCAATATTTTTTGTTGTTTTGTTGAATTTATAAAAGCTTTTGACATGGTTCCTTGGAAAAAGATTTGGAATGGGTTGGAAGAGATTAAAGTGTCTCTCGAGTTGAGGGTTGTTGCAATAAGGATGCATGAGAACATTATTTCTAAGTTTAAAAACATTGAGGGCTAGTCAAAAGATATTAACTGCAATATCATAGTCAAACGAGGTTGTCCCTTATCCCCTACCCTTTTTTGGCATATACATTGACAAGTTAGAAGATTGCTTGGAAAAAGTAGGTTGTGTCGGCCCTACTCTCACTGGTATAGTCATCAATCTTCTTCTTTATGCCAATGATATCATTCTTATGGAAAGGAGTCCCCATGATCTTGAAAACCAACGAAGAATCCTCAAGGATTTTTGCTCCAATATGTGTATGATTGTTAATATTGATAAGACTAAGGTCATGATTATTAAATCCAATAAGATCCCTTATGATACCTTCGTAAATGAGAACAACAACTTGGAGGAAGTGACTTCATACAAATATCTTGGAATTGATAT
>JASDQU010339025.1:10783-21922 GCA_032191745.1 Picea mariana
CCGAGACCACGTTTTTCTTTAGACCTGGAACATGCATAAAATTTTTCAATTGAAATGGTTTACCTGACTCCCTCTGAAAGGTAATGGTACCAATACCAGTTGCACTGTATCGTCCATCATCGCCCATCTCTATATGCATTCTAAGATCTTTCTCCTCCAAGTCACTAAAAGACTCTTTATCTCCCATCATTTGGTAGGAAGCACCACTATCCAAATACCACATCGATCCCAATGCACTTGAAGCCATGCATGCAATCAAAGAGAAGTCAAGTTAAAATTGCGAGACAAGAGCCTCACCAGTTGCAGCTCCAACAACCGTCTTGTTCTTCCTCTTGTGGACAGTTAGTAGCAAGATGCCAATGTTTGTGACAGTGAAAACACTTCACTTTGGACAAATCCAGCTTCTTGACTTTAGACTCGGATTTTGAATGGAATTTCTTCCATTTTCCTTTCCTTGCCTTGGCAGTCAAAGCACAATCCTCTTCATCATCACACTTTGATGAAGATCCATCTCTGGTGCTCCACCTGAACTTCTCTTGCACTAGATCCGACCATTGTCGTTCCCAATCTGGCAATTTTTCCCTTCCATTGACAGAGTCTTGATAACTGTGTCAACTCTTGGGAAGTCCTAGGAGAGCCAATCTCACCAAATCATCAACATCGATTATTATTCCCACACTTCCAAGCTCATCCCGACATTGGAAAAACTTCATGAGATATTTTGGAATGGAGTCACCTTTCTCCATATTGATCTTCCTAAGTTTATCTTTGAGCGCCAATTACCTATGGTTGCTGTTGTTTTGGAACAGATCCGTCAAAACCTTCCACCTTGCATGTGTTGTGGTTTTCCCATGGAGACTTGAGACAATGTGGTCTCGTACTCCCTCCAACAGAATCCTCCTCGCCTTTGCCACTTTCTTTTGCCATGCATCAAGATTTGGAGTGTCTGTCGCATCTGACTTAGGAACATCTTTGTTAATGTAATCCTTCAAGCCATTGTCTTCGATTACTTCTTCCATCCTGTCCTTCCAAGCAATGTAGTTCGAGCTTCCCTTGAGTGCATACTCTAACCTCAAACCATTGAAAGCTATTTTGATCTTGAATCAACTGTCACACCAAGAAAATATTGCAAATTCGAATGTTATCCAACCACAAAAATCAATTGTTACAATTCCTCTTGCCTTGGGAGGTTCGCACGCCACCTGAGAGCAGCCTGAGGGAAGTTCACACCCTACCAGTGTACAGCATGCGAAAATCACAAGGGAGTTCGCACTGTAATGCACTATGGGGTGTTAATGTAATCCTTCAAGCCATTGTCTTCGATTACTTCTTCCATCCTGTCCTTCCAAGCAATGTAGTTCGAGCTTCCCTTGAGTGCATACTCTAACCTCAAACCATTGAAAGCTATTTTGATCTTGAATCAACTGTCACACCAAGAAAATATTGCAAATTCGAATGTTATCCAACCACAAAAATCAATTGTTACAATTCCTCTTGCCTTGGGAGGTTCGCACGCCACCTGAGAGCAGCCTGAGGGAAGTTCACACCCTACCAGTGTACAGCATGCGAAAATCACAAGGGAGTTCGCACTGTAATGCACTATGGGGTGAGGGAGGTTCGTACCTCTCCTTTAAGCAGCATGCGAGAATCCTAAAGAAGTTTGCACCTCTCCTTTGAGTAGGGTGCGAGAATTTCTACTCTCAGAAATATGCATAGTTTTCAGTACTAAGGTTCACACCCTGCCAGAGATGGGACCTGCGAAAATACTATTATTTTCGCACCTCACTTCCATGGCTCCGTGGCTTGGATACCATGTAAAAATTTCAATACAAATTAAGTATTTCCTGGGATTCTCCTGATCTAACAATTATATGCCACTGTTAAATACAAAATTGCTTCTACTAATATTCTTGCAGAAAATTAAACCATGATCACAAAGTGAAATATCAAGAACACATAACACATAAGTTTTACCGGGAAAGCGTAAAGCTAAAATCCCCACTATCATATATTATGTATATCATGGATCATGAAACAATCTCATACAAAACTCTAATCCAAGAGCTCTCAGTACAATATAATCATCTCATACTGTCATAAAAAAACTCATCAAATACATGTGCCAATTTCTGTGTCCAGACAACCTGCCTCCTTTGCACAATCCCTGCAATTAGAATTCTCACAATTGAATTCGAATTGCCTAGTTTGCACATGCTCATAATAATATCCATTGCATGTGTGATTGCATGAGTGCACTTCACTCAAATCACAACTGATAGCCAAACTGTCCCTTTCACCTGTTATCTCAACTGGGTCTCCACTGGATCTGACATGCATGTAGTTAACCATGGTGAATCTTCAATTGCATGTGAGTTCACTGATTTGAGTTAATTAATAATTAATTCACTGAACTCTCACGAGTGCAATTTTAGTTACAACTAGTACAACTAAGCTTAACTCACTTAACTACACTTATAATTCTGCTACAACTCCAAATCACTCAGTTATAAATGAGATAATAGATTAATATTTATTGCCAAATTTATTTAAGGGAAAAGTAAATTAGACACATGTTTCTTGTTGACTTTTCAACACACCTAACAAAATTTCCTATTGAAACTGACTCTGTATTGTCTTGTACAACCCTGTACACAATTGCCACCACTGCAGCCCACATATGTATGCAATTATCACCACCGTAGTCTACGTATGCACACGACTGTTCTTAAAAAGACCCACGTATATATGAGCCTGTCCCTTCTTTGACCCGTGTACACCTTCGTAAACCTGCAAAAATTTATTTATGACTCAATACAACTGTTTCTAAAAATATAGTCCTTCGATTTCTACCTTTTAGTTTGTATATCTTCTAAGATCTCCTGCATATATAATAGATCTTCTACAAAATANTCTTAGTCCTTCAAGATCCACCTCAACACTCATGTTCCAATAAAGTTTCTCCTCCAACACTAGATCTAAACTAGATTTAACTCTTGGTCACTCAGACATCATAGATCTATCGTTGTGCATTCTGAGTTTGGCTCCCTCTCAGAGAAACCTTTCTCTGATACCATGTTGAAATTTCACTTACTCCAGCGCTTAGTTACTTTATTATCTAATGATTTCATTACTAGAATTAGATTAACATCTCACAAAACAAAAATAAATTGCTAAAATATTCAACTCAATAAATCTAGCAGAAGCAAAATTGGAAACCAATTCATGCACAAATAAACACCAATATTTTACCCTGGAAAAACCCCGAAAGAAAAACTAATGATGAGAATGATTTTACCATGCTTAAACCAAGGCTCATGTAATAGGGATAATGGCCCACTGAGAGAAATACAACTGCAGACAAACCTAACAAAGTCTGGTATGTTGTACGTCCCATAATTGTATTTTTTTCAAGGTGTATGTGACTTTCCTTCAACAAACTTGTGTATGTACATGATTGTCTCCATTAAAACCCATGTTCATGTAAGGAATGACTGTACAACAAGCTATGTATGACGTGACACTTTCCTAGGTATTCCTCTGACTAAAACCCACCTGTGTATCATATGTTCTCTCTTCTCCTTGACCCTATCTCTATATGGAAGTATTTCTCCACCTATCCAAGGTCTTGATTCACAGTCCTTCGTGATCCAATCCTCCCAAAAACAAAGGTCCTTCTCTACTCTCAAGAATCTCAAGTCCTTGGTCCTCTTGAATCACAATCCTTCGTGATCCAAGCACTTGAGAAAAAGTCCTTCTTTTTTCCTAAGTATGACCTTGGTGACTCCACACCAGCAAAGTTTCTCCTTTGTTAGCTGTGTGAAAAGTGTCTTCTCCTTTACCCTAGACTTGCTTTTATAATCATGAGTTATAATATATTTCTAATCTCCAAAGTGATTGACAGTTGAGATTACTTCTCACACTCACTTGAGATTTAGAAACATGCTAATTACTTTCAACACTTTCCTTAAATAACTCAATTAACTAATTACATGATTAATTAATAAAAGCAATTTACTTTAATAATTCCTTTAATGAAATTAAATTGAACGATAGAAGGCTTTGGACAACTTTCGCATGCTAGACACCAAGCCTATGTGGAAATACCTATCTGATGTTATCACTAACATAAATAGTTATAACATCTTGTGGGTTGATTAAAGGAGTTCTTGAAATCTAGAAATTAATTTGCAGCATTAGAAATCATAATTGGTAAAACCCTAAAGAATCTCCTAGTCTATACTTCATTTCTAGATTATTTTCCAAGAACATCTAACATATCTAGTTGTGAAATCAATCTTCTGGTTGCCTAAATGTGTTTATATTTTATTGGGATATTCTCTTGGTTGAACCTTAAGTGGATTCACCATGCTTTCTTACAAGTTTATGCTAAGTTCATGATTACACATAAACTAAGCTTGTAATTTATCAATGCTAGTTTGTATTTATTACTGATATTGAGGTGTTATGTATTGAGGTGAATCTTTTGTAGGATAACGACTTACATGATAGGTTTATTTCACATGGATTGGGATACCCCCCATGGCTTCGCCTAAATTGAAGAGGAGAAGTATTGAGGTGGCACTCGTGCATTTCCCAAGTTTACTTACCTCCTTAAAACCACAGTTGGAGTTCTTATAAGAGTGCTAATTTGGGCGGTAACGACTATCAAACAAACATGGTGAATGAATGATATATTATGATTATGTCTTATGCTCTTGTGGTTCCATTTTTTCCTTAAGTATCATTGGATGTCTATTTCACATGGGTATAAACACTTATAGTTTTCTACTTTCTTTCATGGTTGATGTGTCTTTGAACTATTGAAATTAAGCAAGTTCCATCTCTTTCCATTTTCCAAGCATAATATCATTATATGAATAAGCACATAATATCATTATATGAATAAGCACGTTTGTTTAATATATCTCACCATGACTAGTGGTTTGATATACTATTCTTACACTTAAACTTGCCTTATAACCTAGGAGTAAGTAGTAACAAATTGCTATATTTTCATCAAATTGAATTAGAGATTTCACCTCCCTACTTAATGACCTAGCTTACTTGTAGGGACTCCCCCTTGACTAGAATATCCTTTTCTATAGTCTAAAGAGTAAGTAAGATCATCTAGGTGACAATGTCCAGAGAAAATATAATATGTATAATAATTTAATTTATTTATTATAATATAGATATTAAGTATAATCTATTTATAATCATTTAGTGTTTTATTAATTAATACATTATTCATAAAAATATGATCAAATTACATGGAATTATTTGCCTCTAATAGAACATGAGATCCGCATGAATTAGACTTGAGAATCAACGTCGTAAGAATTTACTTAATAAACATGTTAATGAAACATGTTCCATTTATATTTAATCAAAATATCTACATGTCATACGGAATACATATGACATAAATTTAAAAGCCAACTTTTTATATATTTATTAAATAAATCTATATTATTTTCTGAGATGGAACATATTTTAATGTCTAATTAAAATAAAATAACATATAATTTATTTTTTTTTACAATTTATAAACGTAAAATCTTTTGATAAATGTACATTTCAAATATTCATTTATGTTTAATTAAAATATCTTATAAAATAAAATAAAAAATCACGATTTATATCATATAAATTAAAATATTTTTACAATTTATAAACGTTAAAATCTTTTTGATAAATGTACATTTCGAGTATTCATTTATATTTAATTAAAATATTTTTACAATTTATAAACGTTAAAATCTTTTTGATAAATGTACATTTCAAGTATCCATTTATGTTTAATTAAAATATCTTATAAATTAAAATATTTTAATAATTTATAAATGTTAAAATCTTTTTTTATCAATGTATATTTCAAATATCTTACAAATTAAAAATGCTACCTTTTTTTTTTATCCACTTATAAATTATGCAATATTATTATTAAATAATAATAATAATAATAATAATAATAATAATAATCTTTTTTAAGACTATTAAAATCTAAAAAAAATATATACATATCTTAACTTTCAAAAACACATTCAAATATCTTACAAATTAAAAATGCAATTTTTTTAAATATCCACTTATAAATTATATAATATTATTATTAAATAATACATAATAATAATAATCATTTTTAAGATTAGTAAAATCTAAAAAGAAAATATAAATACCCTATTTTTCAAAAACACGTGTTATTAACTATTAGACTCACTTACATATATTAAATATTATTATATTTAATTATTTTTAATATTATTAAATATAAAAAACATTTTAATAATATTAAATACCAAAATTATTTAAATACACTTATTATATTATATAAAATTAAATTAACCAACTCCTCTATACAATATGAGTATCTTTTAATTATATCTACCCACATATACTATATTAAATATAATCCATTTATAATTAAAAAAATTAATATTTAATTAATTAATATATTTTTAATATGAGTATTTTTAAATATAGAAGAAAATGTGTGATAAAGAGTTAGAAGAAAAAAAAAATAAGGTATCATAAGGATGTAATCAACCCTAATCTAAATGATCAAAATTATCTATTTGTTTTGTCAAGTGTAAAGAAAAAAATAAGCATTGCTAAGATAAGAACAAATTTCATGAGCTCCATAGTGAAACTGAGCGTTGGTCAATTCCTAAAACCCCATGGGATGAAAGAGGTCAATTCCTAAAACACCATGGGATGAAAGAGTATGTCACATTTGTGACACTAAGAAAGTTGAAGATGAAAAGCACTTTCTCTCTCACTGCTTCCAGCGCAAAAACAAAATTCTAAAAAATAAAAAGTAATCACTTACCCTCTTAAAGTCCGATAAACCAATTATGTCTTAATAGAGATTAATCATTATCATCAAATATAATTTATTTATAATTAAAAAATTAATATTTAATTAATTAATATATTATTTATTAAAAATATAATAAAATCATATAGAATCTTTTTGTCTAATATAAAATATATAATAAAATTATTTTGTCTAATATAAAATAAAATATATGATATCTATATGAATTAAATTTAAAAATTACATAATTATTTATTAAATAAACCTATATCATTATTTAAGATGAACCATGCCTTATTCATATTTGATTAAAATATTTTATAATTTATAAACTCATAAAAAATCATCTCTAACATAAGATTAAATTTAAGAGCCAACCCCATACGCATGTATTATTATTGTTTGTTTGGTATGAAACATACCCCGTTCATATCTAATTAAAATATTTTACGAATAAAAATATCTTACCATTTATAAACATTAAATCTTTTTGATAAAAATATATTTTACTATTTATTTATAAATATTAATATTTTTTAATAAATTTATATTTTAAATATCTTATACTAAGTAATATTTTATTAATAATAACATTTAATTTAAATTTTTAATATAATTAAATATTTAAAAATTGTTTAATGATTAAGAATATGTATTTTTTTCTAAGAGGTTATATGTTTAAATCTATAGAGATAAGGTAAGGTATATACACCTTTTTTTGACATTTTTTTATAAGGACATGCACGCTTTTTTAGACTTTAACAATCAAATCACAACAAAGTCTCTTATCCCACAAAAAAATATCATATACCAAATTAGTATCTAACTTAATTGTAACCTTAAAATTAAATTATCATTATTATTATTATTAAAATAAAATTATTTAAATACACATATTATTTTATATAAAATCAAATCTAATCTATTTATATTTATATAATGTATATAATACATTATATAAAAACAAATCCAATCCATTTACATAACATGACTTTTTTTATATCCATCAACAATATTAAATTAAGTATGAACACACAAGTGTCAAGTGCAATTCATTTATGATTAAAAAAATTGATATTTAATTAATCTAATCTATTTATATAATACATTATATAAATACAAATCCAATCCATTTACATAATATAACCATTTTTTAAGTGTCAAGTGCAATTCATTTATGATTAAAAAAATTGATATTTAATTAATTGATTAAATAATTAATGTATTGTTTATCCAAAGATGATGAAATCGCATGTAATTATTAAAAAAATATTTAATATTTAATTAATTGATTAAATAATGTATTATTTACCAAAAAGATGATGAAGTCACATGTAATAATTTATCTTATATTATGATATTCACATACATTAAACTTAAAAAGTCAACTCCATAGAAAATTATTAAATAATCCTATGTTATTATTTTAATTATATTTTATTATTTTAATTATATTTGATTAAAATATGTTACAATTTAAATCAAATCCTATTCAATAAATATATACATTAAATCCTTTCACAAATTTTGAAATGTGTGCTATGTATTTCCAAAACCATTTCAAAGCTTAATATTTCTCGGCAAAGAGAGGGAGAAGTGATTGGTCTCCAACTAAAGTTGCAGGGAAACTCCTCACCCCAAAACACATGCATTGCCTCCCCCATTCGAGAAAGTTAACCAACAACTAAATTCTCAGTGTTTTGCAGTAGAATTAATTGGAGATTGACTATCAATACAAGGAAGGATTTGAAGAATTTGAAATGTTCTATTTAAAAATTCCATTGAGGATTGGAATGATGTGAAAATGTATGTCTACAACATTCTTTCGAGGTATTTATAGTCTAAAATGGGAGATAATGTGTATGGAAGCAAATATGTGTGCATCTAAAATGTAATTTGCTTAAATTAAATGAAACTTCCTTGATATCATTCATGACTTTTTCTATGTAGGATCCACATCAACCAGTGTCATAGATTTCTTCACATAGATCTCCAAGCTTGGTCGAAGAAGTGGGATCATTACCTACATACTAGTTATTCTCAAGAAGATTCAAAGCAAGTTCTACTAATGTATGTCGTATCACACTGATCACCCCATCGATTCACTTGATTCTGAAATTTCCATTGGGAGATTTGAAACCTTGGGTTCCAGTCATGTAAAAAGGAACCATGAATGCATGTGAGCAAATATCCAGGCATCACTGAGTAGAATTCCCAACCTAGGCATATGGTAGTGTATTCCCCAGAATAGAAGGGATCATGAAGTAATGAAATCCACAATCAACTTTGAAAAACTTCTAGACCATGGCATCCTTTAAAGTGAGTAGGAGATAGAGAACATTTCTTTTGGAATCTATTGGGAAGTGGATGTTGTGGGGTCATGACAACATTCTTAATCATTTCCCATACCATGAAGAAATGTAGGACTTTTGCATGGGAATAAAGGCCATTTTTCTCTGAGTCTAGAATAAAATTTGTATTCACACTATCCCAAGTTTGGTATATGTAGAGATGAACTTCTTTCCACCAATTGCTTAAAGATGGGCTTTGCAAGTGGGAATAAAAAATGGCCAATTATAAGTCCTCAACAATGATCTTTTCGTTCAAGTCCCAAATGCCATACTAGGTTTTTTGCATATTGATATTTCCCATTAGCATAGAACCAAATAAATGGCTACTTTCAATATAGTGAATCAACATTGAAGGATCAATGGCTACATTAATAGGGTCTTGTATGGAGAAAACCACAAATAAAAAAACCCTACAATAATTTTCATTACTAACCCCAACGATAAATATGCCATTACCAAAGCATATGAATTACATGTGAAAAAATCAATCTAAAGCTAAAGTTCCATGCATCATTATTATGAAGAGTATGATTGGATTTTAGTATATGAATTCCATGTTGTAAAAAATTTCATTGGAAATGTAATGCATACCTATATTTTTATAGTTGGAGGTTGTGCATTTGTATTTGTTAATGTGGATAGGTATCAATAGAGAGGGATCATGCATGATTCAATGAATGGTAAGGATGAGTTCAATCATTATTTCTTAGTTTTACAACAAGGATACTTATCCTATTGGTGTTGAGCCAACCAACACATACATGTCTAGCCAATTAATGCATGAATCATCCACTAGGAAAGGGAAAAGGAGGTGGGTTTCTTACCAACATAAGTGCATCGATGGTTGTCTAATAGCTTTGGATGGCACGGGACAATTTACTTTTTTGGATGGAAGCGGACAATTTACTCATCACAATTAGACATAGATGGAAGAGGGAAACACCTTACAACAAAACAAGGTGAAAGAATATGAAACTATCGATTTTTATGTGTGATGAAAAGTAAAAGAGAGCCAAACACTTTAAATTAATTAAAATCCCAAGCCACCAATTTTTTTTTTATCTCTTTGAAAAATTAGGTGTTGTTTTAGAGTGTTGTATGAAGCTCCATGATCTGTTAGATCGTTTTTCATGTGTATGTTTGTTTTGTTGCAGCACAAGAATTGATTGCATTAAAGCCACACAACATGAAAAAAGTATGAAATTTTTAATGTCAAGTCTTGGTGTTTTAGTCAATGAGCTCCATATCTGCTACCATCTACCTTCTTCCTTCTTGGAGCCTTCCCTTGGTTCAATTCTTTCCATTCCCATATTGTCCAAACGGTAAATAAAAAATCACTTATCACTTCCACTTGTTTGCAAGGAAGTTAGAAAACAGTGACAACAATGATAACATTTTCTTTCTAATGCAGTCATTCCTTTGGATGGACAAACAAAATTTATATTGAGCCCCCCTTTCTAGTATAATCGTGCCTCTAGGATATCCCAACATAATTTATTTTGAACCTATGACTTTAAAATCATGAATATAAAATCTTTACTAATGCTTTCTATTCATAAATCATTGAACCACCCATCCATCGATTGGCCACTATTATTTTTCATGTTATTGTTTATCCCCTTCGCTTGCTTTAGCTTTGGTTTCTTCATTTTCATTTGTTCCCATCTCTACACTTCTCTTAAACCTCTTATTGTTGTTCAATTTGTCGCTATTGTTGTCACTACTCAAGATATTGTTTTGTTTGTCCATACATACTAATTAAAAAAACAAGGCAATGCATTCCTAATCCATAATATCACAAAACTAACAAACACACATCGTTTGAGAAAGGAAGGCCAAAAAATCAACTATCAACATAGATTTTATGAATATTATTAAATACATTCATTACTTGAATAAAGATAAATACCGAGAAATTTATTTCCATTTACTACATTAACAACTAACACGATTCTATAAAACAATATGAGA